>JAUEKU010241447.1:0-15330 GCA_032274805.1 Gypsophila paniculata | reverse complement strand
ATAATTCTCAGCTTGAAATAAATAGAGGATTCAATTATTCATTTACAAAAGCACTAGGCGGTATTTACAAAAAGAGAATTCAATGATTCAGTCTTGATGCCGAGATTGGAACTAGCAGTTTCTTTTTCAATAGCACACCCAATCATAGCAATCAATGACAAATACACAACTCCATATCCAGAGCATAAAAGTATCTAATACTTAGTCTTTTGCAGAAAAGAGACCCAACTAGTTACCAGTGTACCGCAATGTAATTTATGATATGAGATATAAGATTATACCACCAATTGTAAATACAACCATTGTGAGCAAATAGAGAAATATTATACCAATGATTTTATGTACAATTGTTTTGAACTTAGAAAATCTTCTCTTTATTTGGCTCGGAGACTTTATTCGTCAACTCTCTACTCACCCAAACACACACTCTATTTTAGCTTCGGGACAAACATCTCATATTTTGCTCAGATACTTTATCTATTTGCTCCACATGATCGTATACACAAGTCGTTTTAATTTTTTTTTTTTTTTTTTTTTTTTTTTTTTTTTTTTTTTTTTTACTATAATAGATATTACATAAGGGCTAATACTGGTACTGGAAAATGACAGTCGAGACTGAACCGCCTACCACATTCCCTTCATAATTTGTTCCTAGTAATATATGCTTCGTAATATTAAACTTTAAGAGGCTTTCCGCATATCTATCTATATCTTTTCATTCTGAATACCAGTATGTCTCACAGATGCTGACACAATATGTGTCATTGACTCCCAGTGGCCAGTACACATAACAGAGATAGAAAATTCATACCGTGCTTGTCTCTTTAAGCTTTTCAAGTGACTTTTCAATTAAGCTCTCACTCTTCTGAACAGGTACAAGTTCAGTGCCTTTAACTGCATTGACAGACTCAATATCCTGCAAAGATGAACACCTTCGTCATTATAAAGATATAGCTAATACCAAAATCATATGCAAAATAAAATTTAAAAAATTAAGATATTTGCCTCCATGATGTGGTTGCAAATTTACAACTATAACTCTGCAGGGGATTGGATTCAATAATTCTACATAGAGTGATTGGAAATCCCTTACTAAAGTCATGCAATTTAAACTCAATATGCCCAACTCCCAAGGATTGCTAAGTTGGGTAATCTTCGTATTCGATTTAATCAGCATAAGCTGTCTTGACAAAGGCGCGAGTCCAGAACATAAAGAAATCAACACATTTATTTCACGTAATTGACTATCAATCAAACTAGGAATAGTAAAGTTGAAATCAAAAATTCCACCATAGAAAATTAGAACGCCACACTGAAAGATTAAGAAGAAGCGATAACAAAAGAGAAACCTCGTTACATGATTTTGATTACAAATTTTCAGTCTTTTATTCCATAACAAAAGTTTTCGGAAAAAGGTAGACAACACTGCTTTCTGGAGCATTGTATTTACACAATTTCAGAAAAACGTCTTTTACATATAATTGCGCTCTTAAATCTCAATTACAGGGCATAAGCCAAGTATATGAATAGATTATCAAAGTCCTGTAAAAGAATTACTTATTTTCAGTAAGTCCAATTATAATCTAACAACATTTGTCTGTCATGACCAGATGAGACAAGATCATTCAGATTTTCTTAAGATTGCTAAAGAAACTAAAGAGAACCTCACTCAACTCTGCTAAAATGGGTAAGTCGGTCACTCATCACATTAATCCATCGTAAATGCTCTTTACTATGACCTAGCAAGCAATTCGGGTCTAAAAATATCAAAGGTAGAAAGAAAAGAAGAATTACCAGACAACAATTTCATTACAGTACAATGACACTTAGAGAAGCAATTTTTTCAGCAAGAATATATACAAAGCTAGTATCCACTGATCAAGAGCATCATTATATGTTGCTCTCCCCACAAAAGAGAACGGACAGTCGGACAGAAAAGTACAGGCAGAACAGCACTTTTTCACGTCACAGCAACAGAACATTATAAACCTGATGCCTGAAAGGCTCCCACCTGCATGGTAAGAAGGGTGCAAACCCATATGATTGAATCAACGGAGCCAGTTTACCATCACATTCCTCAATGAGTACCAATATTGAGTTATGTACACAAAGGGAAGGATTTATAGAAATGTTTTGACTGCCCAGAAAACAATATGCAAGCTGCTACTACGTAAGGACAGCTAGAAACAGATACCCTAAAAGACTCATTCAACTATAAACTGCAACAATGAGCTGACATTAGACACTAGGTTCAAGAAAATGATTGCAACATAAATACCATCACGTCAACCAGGAATGTATGTGAGATATTAGCTGAGCGGCCTGAGCCAATAATACCTCTTCATTTCCGGCCTGATTTGTGCTTCTTTGAACACTTTTTTCAAGGTCCATGAGCTCATTCCTCAACAGTTGAAAACGATAAATTTCACTAGAATCTGACTTTTCAGGATCCACAGTTGGCAGGTAAGACGATTGACATGAAGTATCTTCCTGCATCAAAGAAATGGAAAAATTAAAACACGTATCCTGTAAATAAAGCTAACACTAGTACAGACACAAAAAGACGGTTACAAAGATTAAACAGAAAATGCAAGAAGACACCAGCCAAGAAACCAGACGAACACTGTAGCTAAGGGGGATACAGCCTAAAAGGAACAAGGTCAAAAAGTGGGATGAGATGAGACAAGATTATCAAACATTTCTGCACACTGAAAAGCCCTTATCTGGAGTACAGTAGAGATCATGTATTCATTTCAATTAAAAAACTCAAAGTGGGTATAACCTCTCCTTGAACACTTGCCATAAATCACCTCCACCTATCCTCTTCCATTGTAATCTCTTGTGATCACTGCTCTAAATCCTTTCTCAGACTATCTCTATGACAGAGTAAGATCTCTCCTCCCCTCTCTCTAAAGTAACTATTAGATAGTAGACCATACCCGAAGTGGGAGAGGGTGTCCGACCGGAAGTCCAATGAAACCAACCATCCTAAAACCAATTGGCAATAGGTAGAAGGCCCATAGTCTTTATAAGGTGGACACCTCTTTATTACACCACCGATGTGGGACCTTCACATGTGGAGACTTATAAATTCTCACAGACCTAACAAACAAATCGGGTCGTGTCGGTTTTGTGTTCCAGTCACATATGAAGGGTCATTGATCCTGTATCCCAAACCTAAACCACTTAGATACCAGACTAGTCATGTTCAACCGGTTTAAAATTTCCAAGATAAGATTATCCCCACACAACCTATTTAATTCATTTGAACAAATTTTAAAACACAAAAAATACCAAAATATCGATGATAAACTAAAGACCTAAGTGGGGACACTTAAGGATAGGAATTGGTGAACATATACATATGGGGAAATGCTAGCTAATAAGTCAGCCTTTGCTGGCTGGACGCCTTGCCTAATAATTGTGGTGAAAATTATTGTCAATTGAAAGTTCATGTTGATGAAATTACTAGGGTTAAGTGAGTTGTTGTACGAACTCGACTTGATTTAACCCGGTATATTAGACCGGTATTCATGTCGAGTTTGTGTCTAGGAAAATCGACCAAAAGCTGATCCAAATAAATTTCTTGTACAGTTGATGTCAACCCAATAACTTAAATGAATCATAATCTCTTAGCCCAAACTCATTCGTGTTGGGTTCGTATAGTGTTTTCAGATCGTGTCAACATTTGCCGGCTCTATCAAGAGTTAATATCTAAACATCAAATCTGGTAAGACTGACGATCAAGGTGACCGTCCCTCAGAGGGTTATTGATTGGTCCAGTGGTACATACTCGTCAGAAATCAACAGAGAGTAAAGTAGTATGCCTGTAATTATGTGCCAAATTTGGTCAGCACTTGATGTCTGTATCCCAATCTTAAGAGGGTCATAGGATGGAACTTATAAAGAAAAGACAATATAGGATGGAACTGTATCCACGGACCATATGATTTCAAATTCAAAAACTAATAAAACTTCAAAGTATCAACCAGTCGGAATATAGAAAGCTGAAGCATACAGTGATATTGTCGACCTTGGAAGATTCACGGGAAGGCTTCTTCATCAATGGGCGAACAAGAAAGCCCCACAAACCACCAGGATTACTGAAAATTCATCAATGGGCGAACAAGAAAGCTTCACATGTGATAAACCTCATGTCATGTAAATCAGAGCAGTTTTTTACATCATCTACTCATCTCATAGGTACAAACTCACCAAATGGACATTGTTTGACTCTGATTCCATACCTGTTGTCTTCTACTGAATCGCCAGCACCCTGGCCTCTGTTTTTGCCTTTTGTAAATTCGCTTCCCTCGTTTCTAGTAATCGGTTCAGCACCATCTTTTTCCTAGTTCACCAGTACAGCATATTAGTGCACAAAAACTACATAAATATCAGGGGCAATGAATCCCTCTTATTTACGATATTCATCATTCAGCAGCCCTCATCGGTAGTTAGCCTAAAAATTATACTGGCCAACATAAGATACTAGAATAATCACAATTAAGTTTCATCCAAACAGTTGTGTTTTTATCTCGACATCAAAAGCAAAATCACACAATAGAAATCCCATGCTGCTGCTAAGCACCTCCAATCCTCCAATTTAGAAACATAAAACTTGCACAACTTTTAATTACTGTGACAGATTGCCCTAAATAGATAATACTGTGACAGATTAACTGCTACATTTCTCAATTGAATATCACTTGTGCCTTCCTTTATCTTTTTCCATTTTTTAAAACAGGAGGAAAACAAGCATCGTGCCTTTTCGTCCACATGGTTCTCACAGTATTCAAGTAATCAACAGAAATTCACAAATTAGAAAATACCACGGGTTTTTTCTAAAAAGCAAGTGAGTCTCCATAAGACATAATACAAGAGTTAGAGGCGCATATACATGAGAAGAACGCAAACCCCCATACAGACATACCTCTTGAAGACTAGCTGCCTTAGCTCTAAAAGACGCCTCAAGAAACTCTGCTTCTTTCTTAAGTTTCCTGATTTTCTCAAGGTCAGAGCAAGCAGCTTTCAGTTGCTCGTTTCCAGAACCAGAACTAGCTAAATGCATCTCCTGGAGCAATATTTCCAATTTAACCAAAGCTTCTTCTACATTTTCTAGTGCCTAGAACGGGATCACAGTCACCAATCAGTTGAAAAACAAGATGATTCTACTTTCGTTACAACCAAGAGGGAATACAAGTGAAAGAATACGAGTAATATTTATAAATTGCTCAACAAGCAATAATTTATTATCCTGGGGCAGTTACGCACCTATTCCACCAGGATGCTTGCTAATTGACTTGGCATATATGTACATATTCAATCAAGAAACAACTATACCTTGTCAAAAGAATCAGGCCCCTCCCTAGAGTTGAAACTAGAAATCAATGCATCACTTTGAGCATTCTTTTTGATACCCAATCCATCCCTGAGTCAGGTTTGAGAAATAAATGGCAACAATTAGCTCATTTAATAAAAAAAAAATTTAAAAAAAAAAAAAAAAAAAAAAAAAAAACATAACAACCAGGTATTTGCATAAATTGTGTAAAAACTATCACAGTGCACACGTTGTATTGATAAACTGAGAAGCGATTCTACCAGTAACCATGTCAGTGTCATCAGGAAGAATAAGAAAGTTTGCTGAATTAACTTTTGTATCTGATGTGATGTGGATGTTAATTCTAATTTTTATTAATATCACCATCTTAACCATAGCACTTGCTACCTTTATACAAGTATTCTAAAAACTTGCTACCTTTTAAGAGTATTCTGACAACATTTTGCTACCATGTAGTGAACAAACCAAAATACTATTCTGTTATATAACCTCATCCTAATTGCAGCTAAGAACATAAATACTGAAGTTTGTTGTAATATCCAATTGCTCTCCTCTAATTAACTCTTAATTGCTTCTCTCTCGCTCTCCAAACAAACATCCCATTGCTTCCTGCACTCATTCTTGGACTGCAAGAAATTTGTAATTTTAAAAAATGCGACACAAGATTCAAGTTTATGGGTTGACCAATTCACCCCAAATTTCATTGATTGTGTTAACATTACCCTAGTTTTACCCCAAATTGAAAACTTTAATTTTGTTGTTATTAACTGACTAGCTATTCTGCCACTCCTGTTAGTGATTGCACATGTACCTACAGAACAAAACTCACTTTAGCAGGCCTAGTTCCTCCATTGTGCTCCCAAGCTTCTCCAGCCTACAACATAGAAAAACACATTGTAGTTGGGTATTAGTCACACAGGATTAAAAAGTACATTTTTACCCATTTATTACCCTAAAAGAAAGAAAACAAAATGATACAGGTTCAATAAGCACATTTATTACCCTTTCGAAAGAAACAATGCTGCCTTCACATTGGAAGGGCTTTCCACCCATTTACTATGCTTAACAAAGACCTGGATCCATCGTGAGCAAACATCTAATGCTTTTTGTACAGCTTCTAAATTTGGGGGACCATCGGATTTTTTTTCATGCCCATGTGTGCGTTTGAAGGTATTACTGAAGCCTGGATAGAAAGGAAGCCAATCTAACTCTTCACAGACTACCTATTGAAACAAATTTCAGATTCACATATTTTGTTCAATGGATGAAGATTTTATCAAGTAATTACACCAGCAAGCTTACTTCTACATACAGTTCATATGAACTGATTGAGGAGAGCTGCGGATAATATACCACACACCCACTGATAAGGTATCTGAAAAAATAGAACACCAGATGAAGCCAAACTGAAGGTCAACTAGCAACAAAAATATTTGAAAGAAACCTATTAAACATCTAGCATAAGACAGACCTGATGAAGCCTTCAATCGGTTCATCAATTTTATCATAGCCATTAGCAGCCAGGAAAGATCGTGTACTTCTGCCAAGTGCAACAAAAAACCCAAATATTGCCAGATCCCTCTCCAAGACCTGAATGTAATAAGATAAATTTTCTTCCCAAATTATAAGAAATGAATTCCAGCCAATAAGAGTACAGGATCACTTTCAAACACTTAACAGTCTATGGAGACCAAACATCTCTGTAGGAAGTAAAATAATTTTGTAGCTTTGCAATCACATTACTTACTAAAGCCAAAATTCACCCAACAAAACCTAAACAACTAACTGAATAAAACTGTACCTTTGCGATCAATTGAATTTGAATGTACGGTTAACTTTACACATAACCCCTTATAGAAATTGAAGAAAGAGACAGAATATTCACCATTGCCACTGGCAGACAAGCCAACAGAGCATGGACAACAATGAAGAGCTAAGTTTTAACATACAACCCCAAGCACAAACTGCAGAATTCATCTATGCTTTACATACCCAAGGGGATGTAGAACTACATTGAACAAGGTCAATTGTTCATGAATAGAAGTTCGACTCTAGCACAAAGAACCTACAAGTTCCGATAACATGTAAGATGAACAAATGGCGGACACAAGTCAGAGTTACGACCTTGTTCATCTACAATTAAGTAGCTCATAAGTAATCATAAGTTCTAACAGAAGTCTCTGGTCCTATGATGGACGTACTCATGGTCCTGAAACTTTATACTTCATCTCTTACCCAATGAAAACTTTTATACTTGCACAGAATGTTCACAACAGAAACTAAGCAAGTTTACACCAAACCAACAACAATGATCAAGTAGACGAAACGAAATCATTACCACAGATCCATGGAAAAACAACGGTACACTAACACAAGGATACAATAGTGGCAATTACCCGTCAGAAGTTTAATGATAAGATACTTGGCAGAAGTTTAATGATAAGATACTTGGCAGAAGGCACCATTAAACACAACCCACAACTGAAAATTGAATAAGAAAATAACGAATTGACTTTAATGACTGAAGTTTAAGTTAATTCTAATTTGGTGACCTGATAGTACATTTTGTATTTTTGTCAGCTTGAAGAAATAAAATGCAATAGGTTCAAATTTGAATCCAGGACACAAGTTTTTTAGCAAAAGAGAGTAGCTTATTGCAAATGTTTGCTAAAATCCATTATTGCGCTATGTTTAATCGTTAATGTACACAGTCATGTTCTGTGTTGGAGAAGCGGAGTGGCAGTTTCAAGATGACACATAAAGTAAATTTTGTCAACTTAAATAATCATAAAGGTGAGTTTGATGGTTACTCACTTCAATACTTTCAGATGTGGTGAGTTTTGACCAAATTTTTTCTCTATCTACCGCTCTTTGCAGCTGCTTCTGCACAAGATCAACCCAAAATATCACCTCATCTGACAGGCAATCATCTGTTGCCCCACAAGCTGCAGCTCTAGGTCCAAAATGAGCTAGGAATTCTCTCTGTAGACCAATTTCCTTTGCAGTGTGATAAGCTTCATGTATAGGAACAAGACCAACTAGCACATCCATCAAACCGCCGGTCACATCAGGGATCACGGAGAAGAACTGTGAACAAGAAACCTTTGCTGGCCCAAGATTTGTTATCACAGACGAACAGACCAAAGCTAGAACAAGGAGTGATATATCACCCGCTTTACCAGCTTTACCTGACCCAAGTGGCATTTTGTTCCCAGACCTGATATAAGGAAATCTTGTCTTAGTAACACATACAATAAGTTTCCAATCAGACAAGCAGTCTATCAAACAAAACGCATAAAGCAAACATAAGATGATCACCCACATTGTGGCAGCCTTAAAACGAGGCTCCCTCTCATAGTGATTGACAAATGTTGTTACTACAACTGGCAACTGTTCAACCCAAAACCATTCAAAAAGTTGAGGCTGCTTGTCAGATAATTTTTCCCTTATAGTGCTTTCCAAAGGGGCAGATAGCCGTAACAAGCTGCATCACCACAAAGAGGTCAGTATGAGTGAGCACCAAGGAATGATCCAATATAGCAAATAAAGAAGCTAGGTCTGCACATCGCAACTACAGCAACAAAGCCTTGGTTCCAAGATTATTTGAGCTGGCTAACAAGACTAGTCGTATGCAACTGTCATAATGAGGTGGAGAAAACAATTAAAGAGCACAACAAAGAGCGAAGAAAAAATGATAGTGAGGCGAAACAAGATATTCAAAAGAAAAAGGCAATAATTTTGAAAATCTGATGAAAGAGTGCTACAAATCCACTGTGGCATACACACGTCAGCCACGTTCTTCATACGAACATGCTAGAAAATGAACGTTCCAACAACCAGTTCGTACAAAAAAAAAAGGAAGGCTCCAACACTCTGGTTGAGAACGTTCCTACACTAGTCTCAATATCATGCTTTCAGTTTTCCTAGACTCATAAGAACGTTCTCAACCAGTTGCTGATTGGTTTGAGTAAGGTGACACTGCGTAGGAAAGGTAAACGTTACGTAGCAATGAAAAAACTGTCAATCATTACCGCATTATCTATAAAAAGGCCCCCGCTCAAAACAGAGTAGGGGTCGACATAGGCAGCCTTTGCCCAGAGATACAACTATACAAGAAAGGTTATGCCCAAGTATGTATAAACCAAATGCAAGACTACCAACCACAATTTCATGAACACAAAAGTGCGATAACTGGTCCTATCATGTTTCAAACTCCCCAAGATAGCAAGTTTTTCTATGATTATCTCTAAAACATATTTCCATAACATTTGAATGACGACTGGAACAAGACAGAAAATAACGCTTAGCAACATACACAAAAAAAGGGGGGGCCATCTACCTTCTTTGAACAGCAACACTTACTTCCTTATCTCCTATATTCCCACGTGATGCAACCTCGTGTGCAGCTTGCAATAATGCATAAACAGATGCCTGAACGATTAATTTGCAAACCAATTAAAAAAACAGTGAAAATTGAAATTTTATTCAAACTACGAGTCAAACACCCCCTGTTGACCTTGTGGCTATTAGCATGTAAAACCCAAAGCAAATTCTCTTACTCAGAATGCATAAGTTACACAGCCTAGATGCAATGGAAGTAAAATCAGGTAATGGGTGTATTGAGGGCTGTAGCCAACCTGGTACGACAGTGCCTTCGTCCATGCATTTTTGTCAACACCAAGCCATGTTGCTGAAAACCAGGGTATCTTCCATAATGAACTTTTCTCTTTTATCGACAACTCAAATGCTCTGGCTGCATCATGTAAAGATTGGACAAGTCCATCATTATAGTCTTCATTTTCCAGTGCTTGATCAAGCCTGATTCTCATTGCCTCAAAATCTCTACTCGTGCTAGTTTCAGGACTCCCGTTGACCTTTACACCATCATCAGCAGAAGCAGATCGAACAATGTTCCCACCTCTTTTGAATTTATTAGAAAATATATTGAGCTTCCGAACAGTTGAATATCTACAGAAAACCCTATACTTTCCACTCTCAAGCTTTGCACATCTCAAGAATGACTTCCTGAAAACAGCGCAATTCGTCTTATCCAAGTCAGCAACTCTGTACAAAATCTGGACTTTATTTGATTTGTGAGCAATCAACTGAGTGGAACTGCTGCCAACATGAAAACGCGACAAAATAGTAAGCAAAATTCTTAATTTCAAAGAAACAGTTAAACCCTAGTCCCCAAATAAGCACATATAATGAACGAGAGCCTACATTTTAACGATCATAGTCGCAACTCTGATCAAATGTTGCGTGTCCACATATACGAGAACGTAGAATTATCACTCTAGAAGAGCTAGTTATATAATCAATGGCGATAACTGTAAGTGGAACAAAACCCAACCAGATTTTCTGCATTTTTGAGTTTTTACGCTGAAACGGTCTCTTGGTTAGACAAGTGGGAAAAGTTGAAGTATTTAGCAAATACTGCTATATCTCTACAAAACAATACTCGTTTTTTTATCCTAGGTACGCCCTAGTAACTCGCACTCAGCTGTCATTACAAATTATGTGAAATAGTTGCTTCCATTACAACGGTTGTCCCAGATCACCTTGTGAAGCATAAGGCACTAGAATATCAAATGTGAAGGAAAGAACGATGATTGTCGACTAACAGAACAACATGCCACACCAGGTACAACACAACACTCCTTACAACTCCTCAAATCATGGGAATCATTCCGAGCTCCATCACATCCCAATCAATAAAATTCGGTCCACTACTTCCATTCCCTACGAACCTGTCTGGTTCTGAGTAATACACTGTCGAGAGTAATGACGTACATGCTACTGCGTTAGACCCCTCCTTTATTCAATCGTGTCCTCGTACGTAGCATCAAATGATCAAACCCTACATTCTCTTCACAGTTGTCATCATAAATTCTATCTCAATTTAGTGTCGTGATCGAAACAAAACAATGTACCATGAATTTCTATTGACTAAAGAGACAAACAAGAGCTATTTAGCCCCATTGATGCTATGGAAATTCGTCGAGCTCTCGATTTCGAAATTCAACTCAGTAATCTTCATCTCCAAATTTCATCTTAGTAAACCAGAATTGCAACGTACAAGTGCACAACACGAAACGAAATTACTAAAACAGAAAAAAAAAAAAAAAAAAAAAAAAAAATCAACACAATAATTCGGACTAAAATAGCGAATTTCAGCTAATTATACATAAACTGAAGGACAAATATTTTTTTTTACTGAACATGAAATAAGGAGTAAGTCTGAACATTAAAATTACTGAACATGAGACGACTAATAAAATTACTGAACATTAAATAAGGAGTGTAATTATATCATGAGACGACTAATAAAATTACGGAACATTAAATAAGGAGTAAGTCTGTTGTGAGATGAGTAGTACTCCTATTCAACATTCGGAGTAACGAAAAATATGTAGAACATAGACAAATTCTATTGATCGTCACATGCATAAATGAATACAAAGTAGTTCCACTAAGTCTCAAAACAGACGGTCTTCCACATAATCTTATTTAATATGCATTCAATCATTGTCGACTTAAAAAAAGAAAAGACAAGAAAAAGAGAGAAAGAAGAGGAACCTAGGGGAAAAGAAGGAACGATGATGAAATTTTAATGACATTTGATTTGAATTATTAGTTGTGAAATTGAGAATGAAAAAATAGAAGAAATAAAAAAGGAGAATAGAATAGTAAGCGAGGTTATTATGATGTTGAATTTTTTGATTGATTAAGATTGGAGGGAGCTGGTTCAACCTTCAATTTTATCCGCCTACGTGGATTTTACGCCTTCCACATACAACTACCCCCCTTTTCTTTTCTTTCTTTTTTTTTTTTAAACGAGGGAGCTTGTATAAAATCGTCTATACAAATGTATAAATGAGATTATAGTATGTATACGAGGATTTGTTTAAGATAACCACTTTAGTATTCATTGCGGTCATAACAAACGTTAAAATGGTCACTTTTCATTCATAAGAAGCTTACCATTCGCATACAACTATTACACTTAAGAATCGCGCTTACTTTTCATTCATAAAAAGAATATCATTTGCATGCAACTGTTACACTTAAGAATTACTGCATAATACGGAGTATCTCATAAGAGTGCTATAGAATCGGATTGGACGATACTTAACCACAAAAAAACCTTAACATATTCTTCGCATTCGAATTTTGTACGAAAGATAATCACAAACAATATTTATATTGGAATCTTTCGACATAATTTTATTTTGTTAAAAAAGAAATAATTATTCTACTTAAATAGATTCATGATTTTATATTTGGTTGTCTCGCTAGAAATCGAGAGGATGATGTTAATCATTTTGTAAACCGTCCACGGAAACTCAAGCAATTGTTTGTGAGAGGAGGGAGAGATAAGTCGGATGGCAATAGAACAAGGGAATGTTATTTACCGTCGGGAACTAAGGTCAGCTATTCGTAAAAATGTAAAATGATACATTTGCATCAAATAGTAAGAAGAAAAATACACATTTATACGTAAATCGTACGAAGTAATACATTTTACATTGTCCACTGCGAGCCAAAGCGAGATTCGGACCCATGTAGCAGCATGGCTGTTATAGGGTTTATTCCCTCTAGAAGTTTGAATGAAGAAGAATGTGATAAGATTACAACCCGACCCGAGCATAAAATTGTGCTACTCACAGATACAAGTGTACAAGCGTATACAGAACATTGACATTCTACTCCGAGAGTATACAAACAACAGTTAATAGCCTCATTTGCCAGACACCGAGCTGAAGCTAGGACGCAAACTCCGACAGATTTCAAATAGAATGTTCAAGCCAGAAGCCAATCGACCACCCAAGCACAAGCTATTGCAGAGTTATAGAGGTTGACAAGTATGTCCCAGAAGTAGAAAACTCGAATACTTACACTTGATGCACTTGTTGTAGAGCTTTGCAAATCATATCAATAAACTGATTGTCCTGAAAATATTGCAGATCTGTTTTCAGTCTCTAAATACACTAAAATTCTTTCTTCACTCAATATATAAAGGAATGATAATTTCGCCACATAGATAATGAGTTTCATAAAAAAAAAAAAATCACGTTGTTTTTGCAATCTTAGGCGCACTTTTTGCATACAGAATAAAGAGCCTCAATCTACCATTAATTCTTGTGAAATTAGATTATCAATTGATATTGACACGTTTTCATTTCGAGAGTAAAACGATCCTACAGATTGAGCAGGAGAAGAAAACCAAGACCGTTCAGAATGCTGAAAAGAGAGCCAAAATAACTTTTTTCCTACCAGAACAAAATACATGGATAGAAACAAAGCTAGACCTAAACAACAATTTGTGCAACACTGTATTTACAAATAGAGTTTTCCGCTCAAACAAATAAATGAATTTGCAAAAATCTACCTTCTATAAAATTAAGTGAAATCTACCGAATAAAAGTTCTTGTAAAATTTACCAAATACTTGGTGAAAACTACCTTTGAAGGCACTCTTTTATGCAAATCGCTATCAAATGAAGGCATCAGTAAACATCTTTGGCAAAATGGCATGTGCAAGCCTCTTGACATTAGTTCTATGTTTCCTTCTATTTTTTCTTCAATTTCCTATCCACTCTTTATGTATTCTAACCAGGTTTTCTCCTTCACTATTTTATTGACAGCAGTCTCCTTATTATCTTTCGTTATATTCCACACCATGTCTTTATTCATTTCTCTCTTATCATTTTGCTTCATATCTCCACTATCAAGTAAAGCACTCCAAAACCAAGGCAACACTAATAGAAAAAAATTCTGTCACTCAAACGCCGACATGTATTAGATGTGGCACGGTGTCTTGTGTATGATCTTCTATTTCAAAATTATGTGACACGCTGATGCATTCAAACAAGTATCCTGGCCAATTATGTAAATAGAGTCACGACTACCCACGCAAAACGGGTAAAAGAAGAGGAGATACGAGTACAACACTTCCTTTGATATAACCGGACACTTGTTTGCGCCCTGTTTCTCAATGTTTTATTCTTCTTCAAATTACTTTTTATTACATCTGCTTTTTTTCTTTATTGTCTGCTCTTGTTTGACATTATTGAAAGTCAAGTGTGGGTGTCGTGTCTGTTTTGACGCGCACTACGCATCTTTTGTGTTGTGTTGACCGCGAGTGGTGATTGATACACAACATGCCTGTTAAGGGTAGTGAAAGATAAGAGAAGGGGTACCAAGCCATTATACACTAATTTTACTAGAAAAAATTACTACGGAGTATTTTCCTTGATGAACTCTTTTGACTAAGAAGACAATTGCAATTAACTCCCTCCGCCTATGATTAATGTCATCCGATGTTATTTGGCTATATTACTCTCAATAGTCTCAAATGACATGTTCTACAGATTTTAAATTATTAAGAAAATTAAAAACATTATTGACACAAAACTACTAAAGTCAACGCACATGCAACAATATAAAAGGGATAATGAAAAGAAAGTACGGAACTACGACGCTGAGGAATATTACCTGAGCAAGAGTCATAAGAGCTTCACGAACTCTGTCTCTATCAATATTAGGTCCAGAAGTTGGTGTGGCGGCATTGTGTGGCGCAAGAGATGGTGATGGAGTTGGCGGCGGGAAAGGTTGAAGCAGTGGAGCACCATAAGGCCGCTGCAGAGTCAAGGTAGGCTCAGGAGCAATTGGTGGCATAGAAGATGACGCAGGAGGAATGGTAGCATGTGGGATGTAAAATGACGAAGGTTTAACAAGATTTGATATCTGATTGCTTCTGTTGATTGGATCAGAAATATTTTGATGGTGGGCTTGAGAAACTGGTTGAATTGATGCAGCTGTAGGTATGTGAGGTGGTCTAACTGGAGAAGCTGTCAGATTGGACATCCCCACAGATGTTGGATGAACACTGGACGGATGATACGTTTGCACTGGCCTTCCAGAATATGAGCCATTGTTACCAAGATGTGTTGCCGTCTAAAAGTACATAGCAATCCATATCAAACACTT
>JAUEKU010241336.1:0-15330 GCA_032274805.1 Gypsophila paniculata | reverse complement strand
TTACAACAAGATATGTCAAGCATGATATAGAGATATAAACTAAATTTCATTATTCACACCATGGAATAATAATAGCAAATTCACATAATTTAATTGTGAATAATGATTATAGAATTTAATGATAAAATAAGAGGAGTGACGAACCAATAAATAAATTTGGTAGGGAATCTACAGTAAATAATTTTATACTTTAGAATTCCGACCTTATGGTTGGGGGAGCTCTTACCACTTGAACTAATCCTTATTCTCTATATACTTTAGTTATTATTGGACTAATTTTACAATAACTTTATATTTGTAGGGGCGGACCCACATATGCTAATGGTGTTGTAAATGCAACACCAAAAATTGGGAAAAATTCTTAATGAGCATATTGCTATACATTTGCTTTGGTGGTTTGTTATGGGCTCATACGGCACATATATTAGTGGTCTTGAGTTCAACTCTCATTAGAGTTATTTTTTGTTTTGTTTACATTAATTAATTACATAGAAGGCTCATATCCTATATTAATGTGACTTAATTAGAACCCATTGCTTTTCTCATCCTTGTTGATTAATTAACTCAACATAATAAATGGCATTTTTTTGTGTTCCCATAATATCTTTTACTACGGAGTATATTTTAATAGCATTTTATCGAAATCTCTAATTAATTGCTTCGTCCTATTATAATCCTCCATGATTTTGTGTGTATTACGTGATCATACATGTATTTACAAATCATTACATGTATAAAATATAAAATCAATTCTCATATTACCGTGAAAAATGGCGATATTTTGTTCATAATTATGTTATTAAACACTAGCGCTGATCAAATGTCATGATAAATATATAACATATATATTTTAACGCGACAATTTGCAACACCAAAAAAAGAGAAAAAGCTACATTTACATATGGTGTACCAAGCCTTTTGGTACACCACCTATCGTAAGCCGCCACGTGATATTTTCGAAAAAAATAATAAATATTTTATTCTTCTTTTATCCTGCAACTTTTTTTGATTCAATTTTGTTAATTATTGTTTTAATAAAATTAAAATAAAGGGTTTGGGATTGGGATTCCTAAGAAAATGAGATGATAAGTAGTATTTTTTTTAATTAAAATGAGAATAAAAATATATTTTTTAATTAAAAAGGCATAAAATTAAATTTGTGAAAAAAATAATTATATGGCGCCATTTCCCTCCAACGTTATTTAACTAAGATTTGTATATTCATTTTAATAAGTCAATTAATTATACTTGTGGCGACTTATGATTCGCGATGTACTAAAACCTCAGTACACCTTGTGTAACTGTATCATTTTCCCAAAAAAAGATTTCTGAGTCCGCCCCTATATATTTATCCAAAATCTCTATTACTCGTACTAGAGTTAACATAAATATCCTTAATAAGTGCGATAAAATCAAAACTCATAACAAAATCATGATAAAACCTCTAACACAATCGTAGTTAATATAAAACGAACACATTTATTCCATGTCACTCTTCATTTCACAAATGCATTTATTCCGCGACGATATTTATTATAAGACCAACTATTAAAATGCCCTAGAACACAAAAGTGTAAGCCTTCACATCTCCTATTAACTTTATGATAAAAATAAAGTCAATTGGGACGCAACAAAAATAAGGTTTATTCTAAAATCGATACTCCCTCCATTTCATTGACTAAACCTCGACTAATTTTTTTTTAATTGTAAATGACCTTTGACGAGGTTTTTTCAATGAAATGAAGAGAGTACGATAAAGTGTGGAGTATACTCGATCAAGATTATTATTGAAGTTCCGAAGATTGTAAAGTAGACTGAATGTCAGCAGCAATGGCTTGAGCATCTCTAGACACTCCTTGTAGTCCCATTCTTGCTAACCCGGCACAATACAATCTTCTACTTCCTTTCCAATGATTTGGAAATCGGTTCATCGGAAATCCGTCGTCCTTCAACAAATAATCGTAATCCTACATAAAATGGACCGTTACAATAATATTAGTACACTTGTATATCATAGCCAAATTTCGATTATCAATTCAAAATAATGTACAAAATAATAAAACGTACTAAATAGATCAAATACGGAATATATTAATTAATAAATGTTAGCCCGTTTATATCGTGAAATGAATATATCCGTCCTAATAGAAACTTGTCGGCGATACATTGTATAAGAACACTAACAAGATTTGTTAATTGGCCATGTTTGGGTTTACGTTGATATTTTGTTCCATATTAGTAAAATATTTTACTCATTAAAGACAATGTAAAATCATCGAATTTGTTAATGAATCCGTTCTTTTTTATAACAAGAAATTTAGAATAATTTAATTATTATACATTCTTTTTTCTTTCATACGAAGCGACCGTTTTATTTGTCCGTATAATGCAACTGATATTACTACGGCATCTAATACGATTAAATATTTAATTTGAATTGCCTTTATTATAGTCCAATCAATAATACGGGGTATTTAAGAAGTAACTGTTAGAATTTTAAATTACTTTTATGATACTATTGAGTAAGTTAATCATACTAAGGGCAAGCGTTATATACTCCGTTTATTACCTTGAGCCACTCGCACACGGTGCTTCGGAACCCGGTAGCAAATACGATAGCGTCGAAATGTGACTCGACTTGATCTTCGAATACGACGCTATTCTTATTAACCCTTGATATCCCCGGGCGCACCTAATACAACCAATAATTTACGTTAAAAATACGTTAGAATTTCGCAATATATACTCCGTACGTTACGTATATCGATTTTACACATACACTTTAACTAATTTAATTACCTTTATCTCCCCTGATTTAATCTTAGCCACGGTACCCACGTCAATAACCGGACTCCGCCCTTTGGTGGCTTTAAGGAAAAATGGGCCTCCCTCTGGTCGATGGATGCCAAATTTCGACAAATTGCCATATTTTATTTTGGCAGCCATCGAGACCAGGATATCCACCACTGTAATACTCACGTATTTCAGCAAGTGCATTCCGGCCCATATCATCTCTTTATCCACCACGTGGAACTACAAAAAACATTTTCATTTAGCACGATTATAAAAACACCAATTAAAAAAAAAAGGACAATATTCCGAATATAATTTCGACTAAATTTCACAATTAAAGAGAAGATTGATTTAATTACCGGATTCCGGATAACAATTGACGTGTTCGCTCCATGATTAGCCAAATCGTAGCTAATCTCCATGCCCGAATTGCCACATCCAACAACAAGGACGTCTTTTCCATGATATTCCACTCCAGACTTATATTGGCTAGAGTGTACGATGTCGCCCTCAAAGTCTTTGACTCCAGGAATATCAGGAATTACACCCTTACCATTTTCGCCCGTGGCCACGACCAAAAACGAGGAAATAAAAGTCCTAGACACGTTACAATTCGTGTCTAGGGCTCTAATTTCCCATTTCCCTTGTACTTCATCAAATGACGAATGTTCGACTACGTGATTGTACCGTGGTCTAATACCAAAATGTGTCACGTAGTCGTCCACGTAGTTGATGAAGTCGTTCCTGGACATGTATTTCTTCGCTTGGCGCGAGTGAGGCATGTGCGGGAGCGAGCAGAACTCCTTCGCTAGGTGAAGATGGCATCGATCGTATGCCCTCTTCTTCCACAGCGAGTTGTGGCAATCTTCCTTTTCGAGGAGAACGAAAGGGATTGCCATTAGGGTCAAGCATACGGCCAATGCTAGACCCGCTGGACCGGCTCCGACGATCATCACCATTACTTCTTCCATTTTCGTTAGAAATGACCTGAGTAAACCTGCGTGTAAAAATTAATTAACAAGGTTTAATTAATTTGCAAGAATTATAACACTAGTGATTATATTTTGTATTACTCGAAATTTGAACATATAACCTCTAAGTCGAGTTTTAGGATGTTTAAACTTTAAAGGGTTCTATATTAATTACTCGAATATTAAATATATAATCTCAAAGTCGGGTTTTAGGATGTTTAAATGGTTCTTTAAATCGAAGCCCTTGAATTTTGAGGCCTCATTCAAAATATATTCGTTACACTATATTTAACTTATGAGAATTTAAAAATTACAAAAGCCAATATACATGTAATTAATAAATGGTATTCATTTAGACAATGCACCTACTACGTATTATTTTTAGTTGAGTACTTAATTAAGAGTATCATAAAATTTTAGAGGGCCTCAATTTCAATTTTATATCGTAAACCTTTTAAAATCATCATACGACCTTGAAACTAACCTACATTTAGGTTAATTCATAAGGTGGACATACGATTCTCGATATACAGTATTTACAAGAGATGAAAATTATGAAAATAATGTGGATGTATTACCTTGAGAAGAAGTGTTTAGAAGTTTATGTAGGCAAAAGTTATGGAGCTTGCTCAAAATATCTGCAAAAGTACCGTATTCAGGAGTTTTATGTTGTGATGAGTGAAAATTTTGGGCACAAAATGAGTGTATATATATAGTGATGTAGATATAGTAAAGACAAAAACATTGCACTTAACAAATGTAAGAAATGTAGATATTTAATGGGGAAAAAAAGGAAAAGGATAAATAGGAAAAATCTACCAGTATATTACTAGATATGTTTTGATTTATTTAAACTTAATACGGTGATTTTCTAAATTTTTTAGGGGAGGAATTAATTTGAAAATGTGGACGTTATAGATAGTTTTTTTTATGCTTATCATAATTAAGTATGGAGTAATTGATAATTTGGGTTAATTTTATATAAAATCTCGTCTTAGAATTTTAAATTATAAGAGTAGTGCTAAATAACAACATGTCAAACAATGTCGTTAGTTGAAGTGTAAAATGAAATGTCTCATATAATAGATTTGGTATGTATTGACGTCTTATTTTCGATTTAGTGTAACTATTTGCAATTGTGATTATATGTCTCACACTTATATGTCTTATCTTGTGTCCCACTTGTTTCTTTTTTCAGATCTCATAGATTAAATGATAAAAATAAATAAATAAATAAATAAAATTCTAAGTTATTTAGAGTTAATTACATGTCAAAATTTGAGATGAGTGAGACACAAGATGAGACATAAAAAATGAGACAGAGGATCCGAACTGAACTATATTCGTGCACATAGTAAAAGTGAATAATTTCAAAGGGAATTTCTTGCTAAAAATATAAGTTAATGTTATCTGAATGGATTTGTATGATTAGTTTTCTAATTAGACATTGTTGGGATAGAGACTATAATGTTGGATATGGTAGATACCTAGAAGGAGATGATCAATTTCTTAATTAGTCTCCAAAGAAGTTGGAATGCAAAGTGAACATGTTTTGATTAAGTTCATATATATGTCCATGTTCAATTGTTATTAGTAAAATAGGATGTAAATATAATTTTCGATTTTTTATCTTCTATTCACGAACTAGATATACGAGATGTTGATAATTTTAATTTTAAAACTTGATTAATCATTTTTTTTTGCAGTTTATTAGAAGATTATTCATATATTTAATTTTAAAGTGTGTTGTAAATTATTCCTTTCATTATTCATACTCGATCAATTTTCTCAAAATAAAAAGACGGTCGCATTTTTTTATAGTTCTTAGGATATATACACTACCCAAAAACACACAATCAAAAGATAATTGTTAAAATTAGACACAAAATATTTTGTAAGTTTATGCACAAAAAATAGTCATTTTTTGTAAATTTATTCCTAAAACTTCAATTTATTTTTAAATTTTAAATTTAATTCCAACATAATTTATGGAAGGTTAAGGGAGCCAAATCTTAATAGGGTAGACACGGAATAATACAACATTTCAAATCTCATACACATTAATATTCTCGTCTATTCGTTCATAGATTTTTCGATTGAGATTGCCAAGTCTTTATTTATGAAAACTTCATCTTTAATTTTTACTTATTTTAACTCACTCATTTAATAATGACATATTAAGTTCACTTCACAATCATCAAAATATAGCACAATATACTAATTTATAGTTATGTATTATATCATATATATAAATTTATAATTAAGCCCCTTCTGTCATTTTAGATGACATTATTAAATTTGAGAATATCTTGAGTACTATGAAAAATTAAAGATGTAAGCTAATAATCGCTTTGCTCTAGACTTTAAAAATAAAAATAATCTAACATGGACTCATTTAATTTCCTATTTTTTCATTTGGTACAACCTCATTTTATGATCTCTTTTATGTGAAAACTAAAACAAGTTAACCAAAAGCCTATATATTGTCCATTTTAGTACAAAAAGACCCGTAATTTCAAACTTCTAACATGTCACATTAGCACAAATTTATCATGTCGCAATATAACATATGGTAAAACCTCTTAATTACATACTTGAGACCACTATTACGTTTTTTAATTTTTTCTTTTTCTTATTAATTTTTTTTTAGAGTAAATTATAAATAACCCCTTATAAAATCAAGTTTTCTAAAATAACCCCCTTTTAAAAAAAGTTTTAAAATTACCACCTTTTAAAACATTTTTATTAAAAATTGCCACCAAAACTCATTTTCGATGATAAAAAAGACTAACTTTTAGCCGTTTTTCTGCCCATAAACACGTCAAAACCATCCCTATAGTCAAATAAATACTCGAACTTCAAGATTTACATCTCAAAATGGCCAAAAAATCGATTTCAACATCATCGAAAACGAGTTTTGGTGACAATTTTTAATGAAAATGTTTTAAAATGTGTTAATTTTAAAACTTTTTTTAAAAGAGGTTATTTAGAAAACTTGATTTTATAAGGGGGTTATTTACAATTTACTCCCAAAATAATACCAAGTTGTTACAAATCTTTCAATTTTGTACCTGATATTAAAACTGTTTAAAAAAATGAAAATTTTTGAAATAATGATTTTGTTTTATTGAGAAAGAGTTATAAATTACTAATCACACTTTTTTTTCAGTTATTTTCGTACAAAAATTGATCAGTTTAAAAAAAAAAATTGTTTTCTTTGCAAAATATTAATGTCGGGTGCAAAATTGAAAGACTTATGACAACTTTGGGAGATTAGATTAAAATTGGAAAAAATCCACACTTGAGATTAATGTGGGAAAATTTTCTAGCGTATACATATTACAAAATTCACAAGAATTTCTTAGTATCCGGTGCTTGTACTTTGAGACAATGCAATAGAAAAATGAAAATAAAAACAATAACGGAACAAAATCTGTCATAGATCGAAAATTGATGCCAACATCTATATTTGAAATTCCTCTCTATGAACGGTAGCCGAGTTCATAATCTTCATTATCATAGTACTAGTGGAGAAGAGAAAAAAAAAACTCATTTTGTGAGTAATTTATTTTTTAGGCAATGAAGAAAATGATAAAATTGTTCAAACCTGAGGAGGCATGTCTACTGGATTTATATCCTAATTACCCTTAATAGGCGCAGTGGTAAGTCCAAATCCGAATGGAAACAACGGGTCGTAATGTGGGTCACCCACATTCATAGGCAACTGATCAACAGACTTGAACCAAGTCCTAGAGAGTTTGCCAGTGAAACCAAAATCACCAAATAAGACATCAGCAACACCCTGGCCCTCGGTTCCTGGTAGCCAGGCAGCCACGAGGGCATTCATTTTGCTGACATAGGGCTCAATTACCACAGGCCGGCCTGAGATGACAACAACGACACACTGGACATGCCCACATACATTCTTTATGGTGTCGTATCCTGGGTCTGGAATTGTTAGGTTCAGGCTGTCACCAAAGGTTTCAGCGTAGGAGTGTTCGCCTACCACGACAATGGCGTAGGAGAACTTGTTGGATTTGATGAAGTTTGGAGTCGGGCTCTCTTGGTACACTACTTTTGTCTTCGGATCAACTGTTTTCTTTATTGCTGTGAGGATGGTTGTTCCTGAAAGACGAGCAGATTTGTTAGTCATTTCTCATGCCGAAAGTGTGTGCGTCCCTATATGTAAGGCAACTACTAAGATGGCAGATTTGACATTTTCAAGGAAACTGGCCAGAACAATTGAAAACTATGCAATGATTGCACTCAAATCTGACAAGAGGCGGACAATTACCTATAAGTCATCCAAATGACGATTCGAAAATGGTTAGCTTAACAGTGATTCAGTTGAAATTGAGCTGAAATTTAACCGAAGCCCTATTCTTTTGGACTGCAATTGTCCGATCCGAACTAAACTAAAGTAAGACAAAATTTGTATTAAAAGGAGCTAAGCTGATCTGAAGTAAGAAAATTTGTATTGAGAAGAGCTAAGCTGAACTGACGTAAGCTGAAATTACGTCCACAAGAACAGGTCTTAGTCCAATTTTGAAACTATTGCGTTTGGCTTCAAATGAGGCAATTCAAAATTAACCCAAACAGAAGCCTACGGGGCCCAAATAGTAACACTGACTTGACAAACTCAAACTAAAGCTGATATGACCTAACAGAAACCAACTTGATGGACCCTAATCTAGTAGTCTTCAAACAAAGACGTGCAAAAAAGAGGAATGGACCGCAAAAGATGGTCCACCCGTATGTGGTACCAATATATGATTACCTTCAGTGAGGTTGTTGCCACTGAGTCCTTGCCACTCGATTGTCCATCCACCGCACTGATAGCCAAGATTGTCGGCGTGACTTCCAGCCACAAGTATTTTAGGTGCTTTCTTTGAAAGTGGCAGCATAGGGTGATGTGGATTCTTACCGTTCTTCAATAGCACCAATGACTTTCTCACAGCTTCCCTTGCTAGTTCTCTGTGCTCCTGATTAATTTTGCGCCACAAACTAGTTTATAACTCGGAATTGTGTGCTAGACGTTTTTTTAAGTTAAAACTTTGATACATGAATGAATGAATGCCTGACCTGACTTCCGAGTTGGTGGATCAAACTTGTATCGGCTAATGGATGCTCAAATAGACCCATCTGAAATTTTACTCGCAGAATCCTTTTAACTGCATCATCAATTCGGCTCATTGGGATGATTTTGTTCTTCACTTGCATGGTCAAGTCATCGATGAACTCTGTGTAGTTGTACGGAACCATAACCTGCGACGCAGTGACTGACTGATCAAGCCTTTGAGTTACGTATATTTGGGACAGTAACACTGTTATTTTCCGTTTTCGTTAAGCCAACGTTTCTCTTTTTCTTTGTTTTGAAAAAAAGCAACGGCTCACTAAACTATTTACGTTGTTTGTATGGTCAATGTCTAGTATTCGATCAACAGAATTTGTCGATGCAATTTTCATTACGGTCTCTGTGTGTTTTTAACACAAGAGTAAGATTGCGTACATTCAACCGCTTACCGTACCATAGACAAGAGGCTGTGACATCAGGCAATAATTCACAAAATTCGATTATCTATATCGTATGATTTTGTTTTGGGGAACAAACCAAAGGAAGTAGTATTATGATGGGGCTGTAAGCAGTATGACTAATGGTGAAAAAGGAAAGGTACGAACTTAAATTCCTAAAATACCCTCCCGTCACTCATCACTTTTTCCACATCATCATTCTTGCTAGCTAGGAGCACTTTCGTTAGCCCATAAGTTCAAAATTAACCGCCAAAATAGCAAAAACCAATAAAATACTCAGCTGAATATCGAAAACGTTAAGAAATTAAACAGGCGAAGGGAATGTAAGCCTTGTTATTTTGGACTTTTTAGAGCTGAATTAAACTTATCTTTAACTTAAGCACAAAATTATATTGGGAAGAATTGAACTGAATTTATCTGAATTGAAATTAAGTCCAAAAGAAGATGGTTGTACTCGTTAAAGAAGAGATTTACTAACCATGTCAATACCGGCATGTATTCCAGCATGAACCGAGTAGGAGTAGTTAGCATGAGGCGGTGAGGTAATCCTGTCGAGGCCTTGCCAGTCTGAGATAACAAATCCCTGCCACACAATAACCAATTTTAGTGGTTAACGAAATTAGACATCTTTCATTTTACTGTAACACAATATGGATTTACAGATTTGTTTCGTTAGAAAGTTACCCTGAATTTCAATGTGTTCTTAAGGAAACCAGTCACAAGGTTATAATTAGCGTGCATCTTAAGACCATTCCAGCTCGAGTATGAGACCATGATTGTTGAAACACCATTGATGATGGCGTTATAGTATCCTGGCATGTGGATGCTGAGCAAACCATGAAAGTCTATGACGGTGTTGTTCTCGTTAATTCCCTTTGTTGTGCCACCATCACCCACGTAATGTTTAGCACAGGCAGCAACCTTGTTCCTTGACACAAAAGGTTCAAACTCAACACTGATAAAAGTCTAAAACTACTGAAATCATTATCATACTTAAGTTTCTTAATCTCCAACTTGAATGTATTTAAGATAAACAACTTTAAAATTTCATGCTAATGCACGAAATGTTAGATTTAGTTTTTTTTTTTTTTTCAAATTCATTTAACTTTTCGAATAAAATTAAAAATAGTATTTTTATATCTATTTTTTTTTTATGTTTTTCACTCATAATTGCATATTTGCATTCATACACAATTTTTCTCATTTTAAGACTAAGCGGGTAAAGAGTTAAAAAATATAAAAACCGCAAAAAGTTTCTTTATCTTCGATAATCGATTCAAAAATTGTAGCATTCAAAACATTATAGGTCAAAGGTGATACATCACATTTAGTAATCTACCGATTCCGACACGTGATGTAATGAAATTGCTAAAGCTGCTTTTAATTATATATTTCAATTTCAATTCTCAAATACGACCAGGTTGATGCTCAGATCTAAAGTTAATGCTTAACATGAGGAAGATCTCAAGTCAATAGCACACTCGTAGTTTATTATGACAGATTAAGAAAAGATTTGAATCCTCCCAGACAAAATTAATACAATCAATTATGTTTGATTATTATACTATCAAGTTGTATCAGTTGAGCAGTAATTGATTGACCGACTGACAGAAGAAGAAAAAAATATCTGCATTATTATTTTAATCTGCAGTCCTGCACAATGCACATGGTCAGATGGACAACTATTGTGTGAGTGGTGCTCTCTACCCTCTATCTTCTCCCTTCCAACCTTCTTTCCAACATTCTTCTTTTTCCTTTCATCTTGGAATTTTTTAATATATATTTATTTAACACAAATATCAATATAAATAAAAAATTAATTATTATTTTAATTGTATATTAGTGGACAAGGTTGGAGAGAAGGTTAGAAAGGAGAAAGTAAATAGTTATTCTCTTTTTTTTTTTCTTCCACTTGGCCTTCATTCTTTCAAACGGAGTACTTTTTAAAAATAAACGAGCTCAACTAAACTCAAGTAGAAATAAAATTGTATCCGGAAAAATTGAATTGAAGTGAACGAATCTGAGCTAAAATTAAATTGACATCGAAAGAATGGGGCCTTAGACTTAATTATGGTGTTCCATGTACCCTCCCAATGCACTAATTTGGTTTTGTAAGTTCCTCTTATGAAATCATTACTATATACTATCTCTATTTCACTCATTTAGTCCCATTTTTTCTTTTTGGCAATTTTACTAATTAAGTCTCATTTTCAAATTTATCTACTTTTATTATTGAAAATTACCAAAATAACTCTACTTTTTCACATTTTCTCATACACACAACTTACATATTATTGAAAACTACCATTATACCCCTATTTTTTCTCACTTTATTAAAACCCGTGTCATAACTTCATGGGCCTTATGAGTGAAATAGAGGGAGTAGTATATACCAATGACATGAAAAACTTATGAAAACATAAGGGTGTGTTTGGATATGTGGATTTGGAGAGAAAAGGAGGGGAGGGATTTGGAGGGATTGAAAATCGGTTGTTAGGTTAGTAAAATAGGGTGAGGGATTTGGAGGGGGACGGAAAATGAATCCCTTCATTTCCCTCCTCCAAGGCAATTTATTTCCCCTCCATTGCAGGAACGATTTGGAGGGAAAATTGACCTCCTCCATTCCCCTCCCCGCCCCTTCCCTGCCCTCCCGGCTCCTTCCCCCTCCCCTCCCTTTCCCTCCTATTTTGCTATCCAAACAAGGCGTAAGTGGTTTTTGTGAAAACCCAGATCTTACAACTGACATTGCACAAGGTGTTGCAAATGAAATCATTCCCCCTCCATTTCACAACATTCTACCCATTACTTTTTACGCGATCTTCAATGCGTTGCTTTAATCACGTTTTTCCTCTCTTTATATGCCCATTTTAGAAAAAAATATATATAATTTCGTGGAGTATAGTATGATGCCAATGTAAATATGTCATTTTATTTATTAAAAAAAATTAAATATTTATAAATATTTATTTATTTACGGGCAAACTTCTAAAAGCTTGACTTCACAAAAAGAAAATTGGTTAAACATTGTGGGAAACAAGAAGCAGTAGGTTTGGTCCTTTGGAGCATCAATCCATTCTAATCTATGGGTCCCTCCCTTTCACTCGAGTAGCCCCATGTAAGAAATTCAAACATAACTGAACTCGGCGTTGGAAGGAATAGAGAAAAATGATAATCAAAGTCTATGATTCTTAGGTCTTGTGCCCTTGTTCTTCACAAATGAAATTGTCTGAACTAACTAAACTTAAGACCAAACTTGTATTGAGAAAAGTTTAATTGAACTAAACTAAAATTAAATCTAAAGGAACAGAGTCTTATATTATCGAGTTCAAATTAAACAACCCAGATTGAGCTCAACTTTTATCTATGGATTAAATTCAATATGTGAATAAAATTACGTACATGTGACCTCGTAACGTGTTGTTAGCATAATCAACAAGACAATAATCACTCAATATTTTCTCAAATATTTTTTTTTTTTTATTTGTAAAATTAAAAGTCAAAGGTTAACCTCGAAAAAACAAAAAAGTCAAATATAAAAAGACGGGAAGTAGGATATAGAACTTACTGTCCACTAACAAAAGGGACGCCCTTGGCATTATGTGGGAGGTCACCCTGTAAACCTGGAATAATTTGAGTCATTTCCTGCACAATTTTAGGGTCTTCACTGTAACTCTCATAGCACCTTCCCCATCTTGGATCTCTGCAAACCTGTTCAATTAATAGACGATAAGCAAAGTCAAGCACGACACAGACTGAATATCACCCAATCATAGCTTTCCGTTACAGACTTTGAAGGCATACCGCGATGCAAGGAGCAAACACGTAAGGGATTCCGGTCGCTCTGACTTCTAGCGCTGTCGCAGCTCCGATTTTCTTAACTAGTTGAGGGTCTCTGATTCAGAAAAAAAAAATGCCATACAGATTGTCACCTAAGAAAATCCTGCAATTTCAAAGGGTCGGAGGGAGTAATTATATATACCTAGTAGCTCCTAAACCCACATTGTGTGGGAAAATTGTGGCTTTGTAAACATTGTTGTGGCCATGAACGGCATCAATCCCATAAATCATAGGAATCCCAAGTCGTGTCGAAAGCGACCCCGTTTGAAACCCATTCACCATCTTGATCCATGTCTCAGCGGAGGCCTTTTCTGCAGGCACACTCCCTCCTCCACTCAACACACTCCCTAATCCATCCACCAAATAACACAGTTAACGCGGATTGTTGTATAAGATGGTCATATCATAATATTTGATCAATATAAAAAAGCCCAATGAAAACGATAAACTAAATAAATTTTCCGTAACATTCAGCTTTTTTTCAACAAATATACGCGCTTTATACATTTATTCATCTTGGGTCACCACGTTTATCAAAGTCTATCTCACATTTTTGACAAATATAGTGAAACTAACTGAACGAATGGAGTAATATTTTATATCGACGGCTTAAATATGTCTAAATCAAATCAAAATTATATTTAGTATGCTACATAAATGCAAGGAATTTAGTCATAGTTACTCTCCTCTGCCTATTTCTTTTTAAGTGTAAAGACTAAAAGACCATCTCACAGCAGAGGAACAACTTAACTTAGTAACGAAAGAAATAAACGGAACCACGGGAAGCAATGTGACTATGTAGTACTCATATTACCTATGAAGTACTTCTTCATGACCTCAGTCGAGGCGACACTCCGTTCAATTTGAGTCATTTGGCCGATTTTCTCCGCGAGTGTCATACGACCCATAAGATCCTTAATTCTGGTGTTCAATGTTTGCTTAGGATCTTTGTACTTCATGTACTCTGCATTTGTCGTCATTGGTGCCCAAAAACATGATAACACCAGAATTGTTACCCTTAAAATCGAGTGTACACCCATTTTCTGACTCCTTTTTGTTCCCTTCATGTAAGAAATATAGAGTGGAAAATTAGCAATTGATCAGAAGTGGTTGCTTATTCAGTGACATTTATACTCTTCTTCCTCAGTTTGTTAAAAACAAAAAAAAAAAAGGATAATTCTACCTTAATATAAGGTTTACAACTTTGCACGCGGTGCATTCTTTTTCGATAAAAATATTTTGATTGACTAAAACTCGCAGCTATAGATTCAAAATATGATATTTTTTTTTTTCGAATCGAATATCTTGTTAAGATATTAAAAAAAATCGTCGTATTCGAAATTCTTAATCACGATTTTGATCAGTGAATTTTTTTTTATTGAACGAAATTTGACTGCCCATATCTGTTGGCCACGAGTTCCAAGACTGGCTAATTTGGTCTTCTGATTGATCGTCTTTACGAGATATACAATTTATAATAAACATTCACTAAAATCTGTAACTCGTTGCGACAAATTATAAGCATTGAAGTTTTTAAGCTTAAAATAAGCAATATTATAGACAAAATTGCAAAATTCAACAATAGTACAATACCATGAAAATTATCAAAACAAAACACATGGGCGGCTTGGTTAAGAGAACATCTCATCTTAATTAAATGTTTAAATTAATCATTAAAGCTTAAAAATGATTTTTATAGGCTCAGTAAAGGAGTATATTTGAGAGATTTTCTAATGATGTCAAATTGTAAAACTTATAATAATTGAAGGCAAGTAGACCTGTCAAACGGGTCGGTCGGGCGGGTTACGGGTTCGGTCATAATTTATAAGGGTAGAATACGGGTCGGGTTTGTACGGGTTATAAAAATACGGGTTTCTGCGGGTTCGGTTTATACGGATTTTGGGTCGAGTTAGGGTCGAAATACTGGTTGATTAACGCCAATTTTACAATTATTTATATTTTATCTTATTTTACATTATAAATAGATAACTATCTAAAATTCATAATATTAGGTATAATATAAGATAAAATGATAATACTCACTTTTAATTAACTTTAAAACATTATATTCTGAGATTTGTTATCACTAACACTCGGAAAACCCACTTTTCGAATACTATAGTCAACCTTTGGCGTTGACCACCATGGCGAATCCATATTTTTTGAAGAGTATAGTCTAGTAGTATAATTTTACAAT
>JAUEKU010241227.1:5065-15331 GCA_032274805.1 Gypsophila paniculata | reverse complement strand
TTAGTGGCGGTTTCAATCTACAACCGCCACCATAGGTCACTTATGGTGGCGGTTTTAGAACCGCCACAAATAATATATGACCCCTTGATATATGTCGCTTCAAAACCGCCACAAAAGCCTTATTACAACCGCCACGATAGGGTCTTATTGTACTAGTGGTTGATGGGACTCTTGAAGAGGGGGGACTCTCAGGAGTCAGGAATAGCGTGCAAGCTAGTTATTTTACTTTGAAAGATTGAGGTGTGGTACATGTTTGCGAGTTCTGTGGCTCCTTGTATTGACAAAAAAGATGAAACGTCACCAAACTTATGGTGAGCTAAGGCAGATGTCCAATGGCAGGTCGGATGAACCTCTGATGTCTTCGTTTTTTTATTGTTCTCCAGATGCTACTGAGGGAATGTAATTATGGATGGTTGTTCTAGTTTATGAACCCAACCTAATCCCTCCCCTCAAAATCGCCCAAAATGGCTGCATGAACACTACAGCTGTAAATTGAGTAGGCTGATTACGATGAGTCTACTTAGTACCAAGCTACTATTAGAATAGAGAATGCTGTGCCTCTTCTTTTATATCTAAGAATTCTGTCAGCTGTCAGTTACCCTTTTTTTTTTTTTGAAGGCTTTGATAGTAGTAATGCATGATAGTTAGGGGTAAATAATTCAAGTTTATATGATGAAGGGCCTGTTCTCCCCAACTTATTTTCAGTTCAGTTCAGTTCAGTTCAGCTCCAATCAGTTCAGTTCAGTTCAGCTCCAATCAGTTCAGTTCAGTTCAGTTCAGTTCAGCTGTTCTTTATTCAATGTTAAAACAATGGTAATTCATTTCAGTTCAGCTCAAATCAGTTCAGTTCAGTTCAGTTCAGCTCCAATCAGTTCAGTTCAGTTCAGCTGTTTTATGCCGAAGAGAACAGGCCCGAAGAGCCTTGGATTTGGTTGGAAAGGATAATCCAATTGAATAGTTGTAATGCCCTCTTTATAATAATTTATGTTTTCCGTCTCAATCATTTGTTTACGTTATTTATTCTTTGCATGTTTGGCTAGGAATCTTATAATTGCATAGAAGAAATTTCATGCATGTATTCAAGAACTTTGTTGGATGATTTAAGTATAGGAGGGATTTGGAAGGATCCATTGTTTACGTTTTTTATTCTTTGCATGTTTGGCTAGAACTTTGTTGGTGTGTTTGGATAGCAAAAGTAGAGGGAAACGGAGGGGAGCGGGATGGAGGGAGGGGGAGAGGTGGAATTTTCCCTCTAAATAAATAAAATGATTATGTTTTTTATTGAAAATTATATGAACGGATGAAAAATGTTTATTTGACTATTTGATAATTTAGTGTTATTTATTTAACTCCATTAAATCCTCTCCGGTCTCTCTCCAATCTCCATGCCAAAAGTATGGTATCGACTTTTATGGTTTTGAATATATATTTATAAAATTAAATTGTCAAATGTGGTCATTCAAGAGTAACAATGGTGTTATGAGTTTATGAATTTATAGGTACAATCGAAAATAACGATAAAGGTAGATTACGTCCAATCAACAATAAAAAGACAACTAAAAATACATAAAGGGGATGAAAATATTGTCTCTTAATAACTTTGTGAAATACCATCTCTCAAAATTAGTACATATACATTTGTGTTGGGGGTTAGAGAAATGGTCAACCGGCTGGTCAACCAGACGACCATTCTCTAATCCACCAAGGACAAAGAATACATAACCGGCCAATCACGTTATTCCACGTTGGACGGCCAGTCAAGAAAAGTCATACATCAGATGACTATCAGAGTTATCAATTGGCATGTCAGAGATATCCACATGTCTGACATGTCTGACAAAGCCACAACAAGGAGACACCTGTATAGGACGGCTGCCAGTGAATGTGCGTTCCTCAATGAGCCACATCCTCACTCTTCAATGAGCCACATCCTCACTCTTCCTCTATAAATACTAGGTAATATCTCTCATTTTAAGGGATCTGAAATCTTTATTTACACAGAACACTTATGCAATAACTCTCCCTATTATCTTCAATTACAACACAATAAACTACTTCATACATAATCAAATAACAATCAATTATACACTTAATTGATCAAACCCTAACAAGTTCATACACGAACACCTATATCCAACTACATATAAACAATAACAATCAACCATATCATGATTTCAGTTAATGTTATCTTCTTTGTCCTTACTTGCAATCGTCTAACTTAAGCATCGGAGGCCCTTTCAAGGGAAACCCCCCCTGCTCTGGGTTTATTGCAGGTAACCGGACAGCTGGAATATCATCACAGCCAATAGCATCAAGCCACGTTCTATTTCCACTGTTCAGTCAACATCTTGACCGAACGACAAGTTTTATCCCGAAACAATTTGATTTATCAAAAATACTATATTTACATTTTTATCAAAGAAGATGTCACTAATTTATATACTCACATGTAAAAGCTTATAAGTGTTTACTGAGGGAAAATATTCGTCAAAAGAAACTAATAAAATAAAATTTAAATTATATAAATAGGATCAAGGAAGGATAGCGTAAAAATTTATGCTCTCTTTGGTAAACAACATATTGAGTGAAATTAGTAGATTCTGACCTAATTATTAGATTGACGAAGCAATTTATATTACTATTTTCATGTGTTTGGTAAACGTTGTATTCTGATATCATATTGGTTGGGCTCTATTATTCTTGAAGATGCTGCTAATAGCGGCATATTGTATTAGCATGTTCAATTTGTACAAGAAACCAATCTAGTTATCCTATAATCTGCTAATTACCAAAAACTCATTTTTAATTATGATAATTTAATTTGATGGTCAAGCATGTTACTAAAATCTGTTATTTGTATTCTGCTAATGTTATCCGCTATCATGAATCTGTTTCTGTTGTTTGCCAAATAGAGCCTATAAATGTTTGCACAACGTTAAGAGTAAACTTGAAAAACGGGTCATTCGATTTGAGTTTGGTAGAGTTAAAATTGAATCGGTGTCATAGAAATTAACATTAGTTTAGTTTTCATTTTGTTTCTAGCCATTTCTTTTAGCCAACCTAATAGGCTTGGTTTTACTTCGAGTTGAATATAGCTGGAGTCTTGTCGATTTTAATGCACTTTCTGTTGAGTTGCTCGTATCAAAACGAATTTGATTTCACCTACTATTCAAATTGATCATTTAACTTTCAATCGATTTTTCATGGTGAATTATATTTTGCTAGGTAAATTGACTTGCACTTTCAGATGTACTCATATAATAATAAAATCTATTTTCCCAAATAGTAGGTATTGCTTAGGACGGTTTTAAGGTAAGACTTCTCACAATCCTTTTTTACTTAACATTATTTAAATCGGTAGTGAATATGTCTTAACTTAAGACCGTCTGAAAAAAGAATTTGGCTTTTCCAAAAACTTGTTTTTATCCCATTAATTTTAAAACTAAATTTACAAGATACAATAATCTCCAAGATACACAAAAATTTGGATAGTCACCTTTGAAAGATACTTTAAAATTAGTTAAGTCTTGCTTGTGACGGGTCACAATTTGTGACGGATCTTTTGTGAGAGAAAATGGTAACAAAATGGGTTAGTGGAAAAATGGGACCACTTGATATAATGTTTGGAGAGAGAAAAAGTGGGTACTTTTGTGAGATAAAATGGTATCCGTCACAAGTTAGTGACGGATATGTTCCGCCATCAATGAGACTTTGTACTTTAAAATATTAGTAAGTCGTGCTTGTGACGGATATCCATTTGTGACGGATCTTTTGTGAGATAAAATGGTAACAAATGAGTTAGTGGAGAAATGAGACCACATGAAGAGAGAGAAAAAGTGGGTACTTTTGTGAGATAAAATGGTATCCGTCACAAGTTAGTGACAGATATGTTCCGCCATCAATGAGACTTTGTATTAAAATATAATGGACGAAATCTGAGTTGATGGTTCATTAAACCCAATCATTTCAACTGAAGTAATAAATGGCTGAGAACTTGATTATTACAACATAACTCCTAACCTTATAGGTTCCACATTGCCATTCTATATAGGTTCTAAAACCAAATCTTCCTCTTTTTTCCCAGTCAGTCACTTCTACCTTGAGCTCAAAATTTTGGATATCATCTAGATTTTCAAAGTAAAGCTCACGAGGTACAGGTTCTATGATGAGGCCATCTTTCTCTTGCACATGACATATGTAGGTACTCCTTGGAGAGCCGACATTTTTAAGCCTTCTTCTGAAAGTGCAGGTCCTCCCATTCTCTTCAAAACTCGCACCAAGATTCGGTAGATTCAAGTCACGGGGATGAATTTCCTCCTTTTCTTTCATAGCCATTTCTACAAGTTCTGTAAGACGATTTTCGAAAACATTTTTCAAACGGAGAAGATAGAATTTCATACCATGAAGATAATGCAAATAATCCATCGGCTCAATGTCATAAACTAGTCCAGGGTCTTGAGCTTTTTCAACATTAAGTACGCCACTTCCAACTCCAAGCATATCTTCATCACTCCTAATCCTCATGTCATCGGCTATATATAAATAAATTACAGTATATAAATAGTTAAACTAAAATGGATAAAAACAATAGATGTACAAGAAAGTAGAATACTGGAAAAGTTTGGGATAGGGGTGATAATGAGGTGGCTCGGCGTTTCCTCATGAAACAGAACCCAAACTCGAGCTGATCTCGGGAGTACCCGAGCTCGAAAAAACTATTACCATGCTTGTTCGAATTCGACACAAGCCAATATATAATTGTTAAGTTTTTTTTTTTTTTCTTTCTTTCGATAGTTGCAATAATAAGATTCGGCAATTATATATAAAAAATTGGACAAATCAATAAAAATATTTTCTATGGTTATATAGATATGATCATGATAAATATTTTTAAAAACTAAGGGCAAAATATTATTTTAGCCCAGAAGTTTGAGCCGCTCGCGGGCTCGAGTCGAGCCAATGTTAGCTAAACTTGACTTGTTAAGTTATTGAGTCGAGCCGAGCTCAAGTCGAGCTTTGACCGAGCCAAGCTCGAGCTTGCTTCTCGCGAGCTGTCTCGTCTCAATATCATCGCGGGTTTGGGCCAAGACAAAAGAATAGCGGAAATTTCCTATGGTACCCCTTAATTTTGTCAGATTTTCCATGGTACCTCAGCTCTTAAGAATTTGCCTATGGTACCCTTGAGGTTCCATTTTTGTGCCCAAGGCAGATTCTTAAAAATAGGGGTACTATGAGAAATATGACAAAATTATGGGGTACCATGAGAAATTTCCGAAAGTTTTTTTGGGTGGTTTTAAGATAAGTAGGCAATTGGCAATTGAGAAAGTAATGTATATTTTAGGGTGGCACTAATAAAAAAAATTAAAATGGCCATGTTAGAAAAATGGAAGTTTTATAATGACAATCGATGTATTCCCCCTAAAAAGGAAGTGGTGGAATTTTTTTATCTTACAGAAGATTTGTCACAAGCACAAGATAGTGAGACAAGAGATGTACAAAAACGGATAGAGGATCGAGATGAACTTAGGAAGATAATGTAAATATAGCATGAACGATATAAAAAGATAAATAATGTACCTGTGGTCATGACTGCAGATTTGAGAGCAGCAGGCGACCATTTGGGATGAATGGATTTCAGAAATGCCATAGCTCCCGCCACTAAAGGAGTCGACATTGATGTTCCACAAGAAATGCCATATAGTGATGATTTTTCTACGCCATTTCTGACAATTGCTTTCAGAGGTGGTGAACGTGGCACAAGCAATTGTCTCGGTGTACATATATCAGGCTGCCATGATTTACACAGAAAAACACCAAAAAACATTAGAATAAAAAACACCGAGGACTTCTTTTTTGGGTGGGTGTGTAATGAACTTGCAAAGTAGCGTAATTATTTATACAAAATGAGTCTAATCATTGAACTTGCTCAGTCGTATGTAACCCACAAATTTACACATGAATCATGTAACTAAGGACTAAGCTAGTTCAGTCCAAATCAGTATATATTATTATGAAATAAAAAGGCATTTTCATGAGTTGACTAGAGGTTTCTTAATGAGTTGGTTAATAGACATTAGCAAAGGCAAACCTTCCTTACTGTGTCACATAGGATCCTAAAGACATTTTAATAGGGCCGACTTAGGCCAATATCGAGTATTTACTTGGGCTTTGACCCAATACTCGTCTAGTATTTATAAGACGATATTCTAATGAGAAAGCACCCACAACAATTAACCACAATCATACGTTTAACACATTTACCACACCCTTCATTTCATTGACGGTTCATTTCCTCATTTCCACCCTCTCTCTCATACCCTTCACTAACTCTTATTTGGCCAGATTGCTTCTTCTTCGTATAATCAGTAACAAAAACGGCTATATGAGGTTGTATCTTTCAAATTTGCAGGCCAACTGATACGTTGAGTTTCAAAACAAGCATAACAACAAAAGAATATATAATAACTTTTGGACAGAAGTTATTGTCGTTGGAAGTAGAACGAAGAATGAAGGTATAGGCACACCGTTTAAAGGGGGAATTAAGTAGGACAACAAAGAAACAATGAAGGCATCGACCAAAAGCAATCTCAATAATGTAAAACAGAAAGTTAACAGACTACAGTAAGCTAGGCGAGCAAGCTAAGTTGATTTTATTGTTTGTACATACAAGCATGGACTGAAAATTACCCGCTAAGGCGCTAAGTATTGGGTTAGTACTGAGAACTGAGAAGACAGTCCAGTGCAACAAACAGAAGTATTATTCATGATTCTTTGGGTTCGAATATGCATAACTACGACCCTTTTTCTTATTGGTTACGTACTTACCTTAATGCTACTTATTTCATTTATCTGGTTGCAAAATATATGGTACAATTGTCGTACGTTTTTTTTTTTTTTTTTTTTTTTTTTTTTTTTTTGTTGGCAATAGTAAAAAGTTCCAAGGTTTACAACTTAATCGCTCTTCTAGCTAATCTATGAGCGACATTATTAAACGATCTAGGAACAAAACTAACTGAAAGACAATGAAAATAAGGAAACAACTGCTGGATATCCTTCAGTACTGCTGTGTAGGAGTACCGTTAAATAAAATTTCATATAAAACAGTTGTAACACAATTGTCGTATGGTGCAATAACGAAAAATTGACCAATTTATGATAAATACTTAAATAGTTTAAAAAATGGTCATTATTGATCATAAAATGGACATTTTCCCGCCGCACTATAAAAACTATTGTATTTATCTACAATTGTATTTAGCTGGTATAAAAGGAAGTTGAGAAGTTGTACCTTAACAATGTCAAAAGCCCTACAATTTGGCCCTTTTGATGAGAAACTTAGTAGAACAGGATAATCTCGATCATCGTCATCAACTTCGACCGTTGGAAGTATCTCCGCCACAGGATTAAGTTCACTGTTAAATGAATAATTAAGTTTTATGGCGTCTGTTTGAATATAAAATAGCAACTGAGTTAGTTACAGGCTTCAGCTTTTGTACCTTTTGCAGTATTCTTCAATTATGTCAAGGCCGTTTTGCTGAACACTAGCAGCAGGCAGATTTAAAATGTATTTGTCACATTGAACATCCTTTTTTGTATCCAAGTAGATAATGCCCTTAACTCCTGCTTTTTTTAGTAATCTTCCATCATCTTTTTTGGGATCACAGCTACTCTTACAATAAAGGATCTTTCCCTTAACCTTTTTGCGGGCAAAGACAAGCTTTTCACTGCATTAAATATAAATCACATATACGGAGTTTATATATGAACAGTTTTTCTGCAACTTTGAGTTACGGAGCAAAATACAAAACATATGTTTACATTATTCCAACCTAGTGAATTCATGGTAATACATCATTATCATTCAACTTGTTCAATCTACTCCGTGAGTTCATTCATCATTCAACTTGTTCAATCTAATTCGTGAGTTTGGTTCTATATAGAGCTGAGTAGTTGTGCAAAACAGGAATTTACTAGACTTCAAAACATTAGCAACTTTAAAGTTCGTTATTTTTATTAGAAAAACGTATCTTTTTACTAATGATTTGCCGGCAATAAAGCAACTCAATAACAGTTTTAGTGAAAATAAGTCCAGCAATTAATCAGTATCACATCACAAATTCCATCAGCTAATGGTAACAAATAAAAGTTATAATTCCAGAAGTGAACATTTCATTTGGTATCTACAAGACAAAACGACGGTAGCAATACCAAAAATACTAAAACTAATATGAAATGACATCTACTTATTACCTGCTCGAACCAATTGAATTATCAGATCGTTTTGATTGTTCTGATACGTCATCAGCATAGGCAAGAGAGCACCATCCAGTTTTTTTAAAAAGGTTTGTCGAATGTGCCTACCAAAACACAGGCAAAAGTAAATCATGTGAGCTTTTAAATTTCTAGCAAATAGAAGTTCTTCAAGTTCAAGAGTAGTAGAACTCCAAGTTAGCAAGATTGGGAAGAAATTTGCCATGGAAATATGATATGTATAATCAACAATTCAAAAGCAATCTCATTTAGTAGCATAAAAAATAGATAATTACCTTTATTGATTTATCATTGCCTAGACGAATCTCGGTACAAAAACGTTTGTTGTTATTGCATGATCCAACACTTAATTGCCAAGGCTCGCAATTTCCGGCTTGTGCTACACATCCGGTGTTGCCACTAGAAACACAACAAACAATTCCTTCTAAAACAGCAGCTAATGTTCCCTTGCCAATTGCACATAAGGAATAACTTGGTATTTTATCTGGAATCTCAATTGCACATCCCATAGAAATTGACAAGATATCGACTCGATCATCCACGGCAGCAAGAATTGCAGCAAGAATAGGTTTCGGGGCATATGCATTAGTTTTGTCAGTTTTAAGACATTGGTACAAAGCCACCTTAGACTTTAAGACTTGGTATTTTATCTGGAATCTCAATTGCACTCCCTCTCATAATTCCTTTACTAATGCCAAAATAATTGGCTGGCATGTAGTTTCCACAAGCAACTGCTGCACAAGCACTCCCATGATTGCTATCATCACGTTTCCATGTTTGTGATTTGTTGTTGCCATCTGAAAATTGTTTGGCACCTACAATTTTCCTGGAAAATAACATTAATTAGCTTGTTGTGGGAATAATTAGCATTACTTAATGTAAAAAGAGTTATAGTAAGAATGCCGCAAAACAGGTAAAGAGATAAAAGAGAAAACGTTTCTGCTTTACTATTTCACAAGGCGTGACATATGTTTTTTTTTATGTGAAGGGAAAATTCATATCATTAATTTAAGTCGCCAAGCGATCCATGCTTACAACGTTTTCCATCGATTCCGGCACCATTCCAACCCAATATTACCAAGATAGCTCGAGGGAAAGCCCCTGGTTTGTATCATATTTACTAGGACCTGGCAATCTGACTCCACAACAACATGGGAAAGGCCCATTTGAAATGCGGTCAACAGACCAAACTCCATGGCCTTTGCTTCCGCATCCCATTTTCTTTTATCTGTTGCACTCCTGCCTGTCCCACACACCTGCTGTGATCGCGTATGATAACACCCAGTCCACACCCCGAATCCCCCAAACAGCTATATCATCGTCACCCCTCCTCTGTTTCGGAGCACCTTTTGTTTTCACCTCGTTCCACACTTTCCAGTAACTCCATGCGCTATCCACAATCCGACTTGGCTCCCTTCGTTCTCCCCCATGGTACTCCATATTTCTCGCATTCCAGGCTGCCCACAACACCATACACAACTTGCACTGTTCTTCGCCTTTTGTGCTGCTCAATATATAGTCAATAATATCAGGCATCATAGGAAAACTCTCCCAATTTTCAATCACCTCCAATCCCACTTGATTCCAAATCTGTTGGGATTTATGGGCACCATAAAAGTGCGTGAGCCTCAACTTCAAACAATCCCCGGCAACGGAAACATGAGGGAAGTTTCACCCGACTTTGCAAATTCGCCGCACATGGTAACGCTCCATAATAGGCCCGTCATATAAAGCTTCTCACTTTGGGAGGTACATGGAGCTTCCAAATCCTCCGCCAACTACCCGACACCTCACTTGAACTCCCCTAGCCTTTTTCCTGTTCTTTTTTCCAGAAATAAATCTATAACCCGTCTTGACTGAATATTTTCCGCTTTTTTCATAATGCCAAATTAGTGAGTCCCTGTCATCAGCTTCACATAGGGGAATTTTCATTAGTTCTTCTACCTCGAAGTCAAGCAGAAATTGTTGGAGTTTTGGCCTGTCCCATCTCCTGGG
>JAUEKU010241009.1:0-15349 GCA_032274805.1 Gypsophila paniculata | reverse complement strand
TGGTAATCCAAAAGCCAAAAGATGATTGGCATTAAATAAAATTATTCATAAAAAGGTTTTAAAATTACCAAAAAATAGTTTAAATTTTAGTTTTAAAATTTTTTTATTAATGAGTCTTACTAAATCATAGAATTTGTGACCTAAGATAGTTGATTATTTGAGAGTCTCACATGACCGTGAATTTATTTTTGTAAGCATGTCATTTTTTTGAATATTTTGTACATTATGAATAAAACTATTACCTATTATTAATAAAAAACGATTTGACTTTGTGTACCTTAATTTTATTTTGAGAATTTGATCGTCTAATTTTGTGTTGATTTAATGTTTTGAATACTTCAATTCAATTGTATTAATGTATCCCTTTTATTTTTTGAATTATTTTGTGAATATTTTACAAATCAAATATTGACATGAAGCAAGAAATGTACAAATAATGAACATAGACAATAATGTCATAAAATTAAGAAAATATAAGAATATTAATAGCGTGATTAAATTTGATTTAAAAATACAATGGAAAAATAAAAAATTATTATTTTAGTATAGCTGTTAAAATCACATTACAAAAAATCATTTCAAATGATAAATTATATATATTCCAAAATTGACAATTGATTTCAATATATATTATAAAAAACTCAACGAAAAATGACCTATAAAATTTGGTCGTAAAAGAGAATTTTAATTTGTTCAAATTTATGAACAAACCTAATATTTATTCTATTCAAAATTTATTGTAACAATAATTTTGGCATTCGAAAAGTCAAAAGACATTTGATTTAAAAAAAAGGTACTAAATAAAAGGTCTTTCAAAATACCTCAAATTAATTTTAATTTAATTTCTAATATTTCTAATATTCATTGTGCTTACTTTTTTAATTCATGCAAAATTTTGCTTGATTTGTCTTTATAGCTACATTAAGAATATCATATTTTTATAATTTTTTTTATAATATTGCACCATTTTATAGTAAAATTATTAAACTTTTGTTCTTAAATAATTTTTATAAATGAGAAAATTTTTCTTCTTTTATATTCTTAAACAGAAAAGTATGAATAATTGTAATAATAATTTCAACTATTTTTAATACTCATTTTTCTAATTTGTAACAATAATTTGAAATTAATACTTGATGACTAATTTTTCTATATCTTCTAAAATAACTTTTAGATTTTAATTTGAATAAAATTTAAAGTTAATGACATTGAACAACATATTAATTCATTAAATTGAAAGTTAAAAATAATTAAAAGGGGTTAGTGAAAGGATTTCATTATTAATGATTTATAAATAATTTTTCTTTTTATTTTGTATTTATTTTTAATGTTTAATAGTATTTGACATATGGCTTCATAAAGTGATAAATTTGGGTAAATAGAGGCTTGTGGTGCATTGTTTAAAAGGGATGAATTTTGACAAATAGAGGAATGTGGTGCAAATAGGTTTCATTATTAATGGTTTATAAATAATTTTTCTTTTTCTTTTATATTTATTTTTAATGTTTAATAATATTTGAAACATGGCTTCATACAGTAGTAAATTTGGGTAAATAGAAGCTTGTGGTGCATTGTTTAAAAGTGATGAATTTTGGCAAATATAGGAATGTGGTGCACTGTGTTCCTTTTTAAAAATATGATGATATGATATGATATGATATGATGATTTTTCATTTAATTTTTTTTGTAATAAATGATTTGATGACTTGCCGCTTTGTAGGATGCTTATGTGGGCACATGTCATCGTCCACGTGGCTAAATGAGAGAACAAAATCTTAGATGTCGCTCTAGTATCACTCAACTTCCTTTTAAATATATTTTATTGATTTCCTAACTTTTAATCAATGATCACAACATATAATTCATCATGATTAATGTTACAACTTTTAGGCATTTACGTAGGTAGTTAAAAATAAATTCATAACCTAATTATAAGCATTAATTAAAAATATTTAAGTAAAAATTCATTGATGGTCTATGGTTAATCAATAAAGACGATAAATTTATTTTAAAATTACGTATAAATATTGCAAGCGCCCCCGTACTCTCTACTTGTTCACCGGTGTTGGTTTGGGGTACGGTCAGTTCACCTGGACGATCAACCTCCCAATTCGAAGTTTATTTTTCTTGGAAGCCTAAAACGCCCTTGTTGACTATGATAGCAGTCACGACTATAAACAGACTCGCGTTTAGTCTCTTTTCAATAGAGCCTATTTACCGGAGGACTAGTAAGGCTAAGTGTCTTTGTTTGGTATTCTTTGTTACGCCCAGAATTAGCCAGGACTATTCTAGTGAGTTCTCCTACGGTGAACTATATTTCCACATTCAAACACAAAATTTCTTAATTAAACAATAAAAAATAGACACATATAATATTCATTATATCAAATGTGCATCAGTATTTCACATTACAAATAATGTTCAAAAGTAATTAATAATTATTTAAAATTAATTGAAGACCATTTTATAATTTGGAATAAAAAAGTTATGAAAAATAAAAAATTGATAAACTAAAAAGAAAAGAAAAATAACATAAAAAAATATTTACTACTCCCTTCTTTTCATTCATTAGTCCCACTTTTGTTTTTGGGCAATTTCATTCATTTAGCCCCATTTCAAAATTCATCTATTTTTACCATTGAAAATGACCAAAATAGCCTTATTTTTTCACATTTTTTCATACACACAACTTTCATATTATTAAAAAAGAGCGTTATCACCCCACCTTTTCTCACTTTCATAAATCTTGTATCATACCCCTATAGGGTTTTATGAATAAAATGGAAGGAGTATCATTCATAAAAATTGATATGAAAATTTGTAGTATGATTATTGTGATAGAGGTCATGATCATCACAAAAAATATGGAGTAATAAATGTATATATATGGCCACAACAATATATAAATGTAATGATCATAATATAACTTATACTACTTCCGATCCACTCAATTCTTATCATGTTCATTATTGTGATGATTCACTCATTTCTTATAATTTTCTTTTTGGGAAAGCTTTTTACCCATAAAACTCAAATAAAAATAGGCCATGCCACCTCTCTAACCAATCCTAAAAAATTGTGCCAAAAGCAAATGATAAGAAATGACTGGATCGAAGGGAGTAATAAATTACATTTAGTGTGTAGTGATTTATATATAAAAAATAAACACGATATATATCTATTTCAAATCATTTTTTTAAACAAAAAGCTAAAATAAATTAATATAAATTTAAATTTTGATCAATGCAAAAAGAACTATGAACTTGGTGAAAGTATATGATACATAAAGCATGCAATGAAAGTTGATTTTGAAAAAATAAATACTTAGAAAAAATAGGAAATATAAAGAGCTTGATATTTCATATTAAATAGAAATATAAAGATTTGCTCTTTATTTCGATCATTTATTTTCCTTTCATTTTGACACAAAACCAAAAAAGGTCCTATAAAATACGAATATACCCTTAACTAATACAGTAATACACAAGTGGATTTGTGTGGAAATGAATAAGGACAAATTTGTCAATTATTATAAAATGAAAACTTAGACTTTGTTATTTTCTGAACTTGGTTTGCATTTAAATGACCGAGTATTGCACGAAGAGGTACTTGTTTTTGGTTACTAATTATCGAACTCCACATAGCCTAAATTGCCTATTTTCTTACCTAGTAGATCTAGGTCCCTCATTTTAACGCTCATCTAAACCTTTGTAGCTAGTTTTTAAACTTTAGTATATTATTAGCTACATTCCAAAATAATCCTGCCTAGACTGAGCGGTTGTATTGGGGATCTTTGTGAGTATCTTGGTTAGGAAGCAAGTGGGTATAGTCCGTCAATTGATAAGTTGTAGTTTATTGTTGTGAATGTTATTAAGCCAAGAATAAATCCTTATGTCGTTTGTGTTGTTTCCCGAAGAGATTTTGTTTTTCCCCCTTTATGTCTCATATTCAACACCGATTTAAAAAAGAAAAAAAATGAAAGACAAAAGGAAAAGAAAGAAAAAAATGGCGAAAAAGGAAAAAAGAAATGAAGAAAAGAATGAGAAAGAAAAAAGATCAAAAGTATTAGAGAAATTATGTGATTTATTGAGCTGTTAAATTTGTAATGTATTGATTTTGAGCATGGAGGATCACGTTGTGTTTACTTGAGATGAACTGATTAAGTCCAAATTCATATCAGTCATGGTTTGCTGTAGAGTTTGGTATTTTTCGATGACTGGCGACGTAAAGCTCATGACTATTTACAGATTACAAATAGTTTAACGATGAAACCCTAACTTCTGAAGCCAGACTATTAGCTTGAATCTTATAGAAATTGAGTAGGATGGAGTATATTTGAAGTGTATGGTGTCGGGCTGTGTACAGGCTATACACCTTAGAGAATTTGGTTCGTATATACCCAGTTTTAGGTAGTACATGACCGTACACTTTAAAGAGTATTCATCTTGATTATCTTTTTTTCACTTCAGAAGAGTATGGTGTTCAATGTAATTGCCTTTGGTCGATTGGCATACAAGTTGATAAAGAATGAGGACAAAGGTATTTGACTTCCAGATTGATTTTAGTCTGCTAAAAAATTGTGCACTGGAGAATGGACTACCAGATACGCTCAATCCCACTAAATTGTGAATCGGTTGGAGTGCATTTTTCATGGCTTGTACATTTCTGGTAAGTGCAACACTAGCATAGTTTAGAGCTATTTTCTAGTGTTATATCAGTTAACTACGTAGAGGTGCACGACATATTACATTTAAGCTATGTTAACATCGACGCTCCTTGTGAAAATCATGTTTTGTCCTACCATGTTCAAATATTGGGTCTTTAATATATACTCACGTTAAAGCAAATTTTGGTAGCTTGATGTTGCCCTTATCAAAGAAATCAATTAAGAGTATCATTGCTTTCACATAATACTCCGCATAAATTAGTACGTCGATTTTTTTATTATTCATTTAGCCTGAAATCCTATATTTTACCACGCAGTCCATGCTACTTTTCCACAATCAGATCAAGTTTGGGATCTTGCTCACCCTAGGGAACTTACTTGCCATTCGGAGGTTTGTACCTATTTCTTCAGTGTGCTCTCATTGTACTAGTCTTATACACAGAATATTAGTTGTTCGTGACATTGTCGTCCCCAGATTTTTCTGATTCTAAGCTTGGTGATCTGTGTGGCAGTACAACTTTTCTTATAAATAGGAAAAGGCAGGTCAACATGATGTTTGATCCCGCGCGTATATATGCAACTGCCTTCTACATCACAAGTATGATTATCGCTGTATTGTGCACTCTATGTTGGTAGTACATTCTTTCTCTTCTAGTAACAATCCAGCAATGGTTTTCATGAGTTCTTTGTTACTAGTGCAAAGGTACCATTTTTCCCTAATTTATTTTTATCCCTTTGAAAAATAATTGGAATTTATTAAGGATTTTGGAGATTTGTTGTTAAGTTTGAATCTTTATTGGTTGCAATTGCCTTTGTATTTAAAAGAAATTAAGAGATTAGGTGATAACTTTTTAGTTGCGCAAAGATATATTCTTCAGTGTATAAAATTTTTGGGATTCAAGATCGTTAACTTCATTATTTTGTATGTAACTATTTATCTCAAACCATCTCAAGTTTCATTACGTTATTACATTTTAATCATCTCTGATGCTTTCAAATATTTCCGATCTATATTTGGCTCTAAAATCTACTCGTACAATATAGTGCCTTTTGATTGTACGTGTTTTGTTATTGAATTCCATATGTATTTATAGTAGTGTTATTGTACATAAACAGGGAGCGAGTTATTATCGATGGTTAAGATGTACAAGAAGTCGAAGAAGATGCTTGGCCAATTTGATCTCACCAATGAATGATCACAACTCACACAGCTGTATGCGATAAATTGCTAGGATTGTGCTTGATATTGAGAATACCTTTTACTGAACAAGGTTGGTTTGGAGTTCTAGCTAGTATGAATATGTTGTACAAATGAAAAGGTTTATGTATTTAGGTTGTTGTCGTTGTGTTTAACATGATGTTGTGAAATTATTAGGGTATTTGTATGGATCTTGGTATTTGTTTTGATGATATATTTAAACATAATAATTTCATATTTTCATTTATATATTTTTTTTAAAAAAAATTAATAAGAATAGAGAACTGTTGGTGTACCCAGGCGTTCTTTTTTCCTAGGAATAGAGAACGCTCCTCAAACAAATACGTTCTTTTTTCTTATGGAAAGAGAACAGTTACAAATTACAACAGTTTTTCATTCTATATGAAAAGAGAATGGTCCTTTGAAATAAGCGTTCTCTATTATTCGGATATAAAACGCCCCATACCACTGTTCTTTAAAGCTTATACAACGGTGACCTAAAGAACGGTTGGGAGGCGTTTTATAAAGCAAATTTCAACTGTTCTCTAAGCCTATTTTTGTAGTAGTGACTTAAGGTTGTGATGTTTATGTTGTCATAGTTGAGAGTGTTACTAAGGAATTGTTGTTGGACTTTGATATAACACCCGACGTTATCTGAATAGGTTGTTCAGGTGAGTTCCCCATTAAAAAGGTCCATGTAATAGCTCGAATGACGTAGTGCTTAAGAGGATTGGAAGTACTACTCATACCAACAAGATGTATCTTCTTTTATGGTGGCTCATGCATTAGAACTCTTCAGTTAAGCGTGCTTACTGGAGAACAATCTTAGAATGAGTGACCTCCTGAGAAGTTTCCCAGATGCGCATGAGTGAGGCCAAAATGCACTGGAAAAGACTCGTGTTGGTCTGTGAGCTATGTACACAGCCTGGCGAGCTACCGTGGGTGACATTCTCAGTCCTAGGTTTGGGTCGGGGTGTTACAAATAGTACCAGAGCAACCCTACGACCGTGTTGTAATGAGGTAGTTGTTATACGCTCCAATGTGATCACCCGCCTAGTGGGGGAGGTTTCTGGGCAGCTATACTACGGATAGCTACCAGGCGCAATGTGGACGTTGCGTTCTTCAAGTGGGGGTGTGTAACACCCGACGTTATTTGAACATGTTGTTGAGGTGGGTGCCCCCATTGAAGAGGTTCATGTAATAGTTCGAATGACCTAGTGCTTAAGAGGATTGAAAGTACTACTCATACCAACAAGACGTAACTTCTTTTCTGGTGGCCCACGCATAAGAACTCTTCAGTTAAGCGTACTTGCTGGAGAGAAATCTTAGGATGTGTGACCTCCTGGGAAGTTCCCCAGATGCGCATGAGTGAGGCCAAAATGTGCTAGAAAATACTCGTGTTGGTCTCAGTCCTAGGTTTGGGACGAGGTTTTACATTTGATTAGTTGATTTTTTATGCAACTGTAAGCTGCTTTTAGCTCTACATTCTCAATATATTTTACCACCTTCTTAACCTTATTAACCCGAACATGACATTACAACCATGGGAAACCTCGCTTGAAGTGATTTTGAGTGCATTTGTGTGCTGGCATTCATAGTTTGAGTAGGTTTTCTAGTCGTTGAGTTAGTGAGATTATTTATTAGTCTTAGCGTCTGGGTGGATGCATACAATCAAAGTTATTGCATAGAGGTTGCGTTATCTTGTTCTGCCATTACTTGGTATCTTTGTTTTATTCCTTAACTCTTCAATTTATTTGAAGAGGAGACGAGTATTTAGTTGACTACACTTTTGTATGAGACCGTGAACTTTGTTAACGTTGGGGTGTGATTTCTTACACTCATTTATCATCTTGTTTTTCTTGTTGATTTCTGGGTAATTTGCTTGAGGACAAGCAAATGTTTGGTTTTGGGGAGTTTGATAACTGATAAGTGCTTTATTTGTATATGTTTATATCCCCTTTAGTTTCGCGTTTTTTCACTTCCTAAGCTTATTTAAGTCGTATGCGATCATTTGGCATAAAATATTGGTACCGCCGTATTACTTGTTCTTTTGCAGGATTTAGCGGGTCTGAGCTAATCCCGAGCGTATCAGCATAGAAATTGATCGTTGTGCTGCTGAAGGCGAACATGTCATGAGTTTAGAAGGAAAGACCGAGACTACACGTGAAGAAAAGGGCAAGAGCTACTATTCTGCACTGTGTTGTGGCTCGATCGACTTGGTTTTTGCTGGATTGAATTGGCTTGTCTGGCTTGATCGAGCAGTGCCCTTTTTTGGGCCTATTTGATTTCGACTTTTCTTATTTTGAATTAGTATAATAGGACACTTTAGGTTATTATTAGACACAATTTTCACTATATTTTCAGTTTTAATTTAATAATTAGGTTAGATGGTACGCCTCAAATAGTCGTTGTAAAAGAGTCAACTAAATTAATAATTTCTAAAACCTTACTCTATATTCACAATACTACGTAATAAATGGGAAGGTAGGGTTGATCCCATGATAAGAACAATTATGCTAATAAATCTAAGGATGCTAATTAAACTAGAGATCAACTAGGACAAAAACAATAAGTAAAAAGTGGGATTTTGGCTATGAAATGGGATTACACTAAATTGAAACAAAATTAATGGCACAATTGAACAACTAAAAGTAAACAAATGAGAATTCAACAATTAAAGATGAAGTCTTAGCAGAATCAATATCCCTACCAACCAATCCTTGTTCAACAATCCTCAAATCACACAAAAACCTGTGTTTACTTTTTCCTCATTGATTAAAGATCAATCCTTTCCCAACAATTAGTGATTATGATGAATCGACAAATACAATAATCAGCCAAATCATTGAACAATTCATGCAAAGTATACAAATACAATCCAATAATTGCTTTATAGATCACAACTTTAGAAAGTAGGCAAAGATGATTACGGATTAAATTAAGCATTCAGCCCTTAATCACATATGAATCCTCCAATCAATTGTCCACATCCATAACAAACATTTCAATGGAAAATAGATTTGTCACTCAAATCAATATCAAAAGTAACATACATCAATGATAAAGTATTATCGATGTTTGAATGAAATCAACAACGATGATAAAACCAAGATGAAATCAAACAAACATTACAATAAATACAAGAGGATTCATAATATTATTAATGATATAATATTGTCTTACAAAAGATTGATTAGGAAGTTTGAATCGATTACACCAAGATTAAAAACATCAGCTTTCCATTAAGATTAATACAAGAGTTTTTGGGATTAGATATAATTTTTTTAGTTCCGAAAAAATGTTCTTCAATAATATCTAAAACTCTACCTAAAAGCGTATTTATATGAAAGAAAAATCAACCTCGAAAAACACAAAAGCAGTGTTCAAAATAACAGGGGCAACGCAGAGCGTGACCAGCGCTTGGGGCGCAAGCCGCTCCTCAAGGCGTTGGAAGAGCTTGCAATGCAGCACAGCTGTTTTCGTTACCATCCTCCGCTTGACTTTTGTTGACTCCGTGCTTTCGGCTCCTTTGTCTTCCTTTGTTAAGCTCGTGATGGCATGATTCATTTCTTCTAATCGAAAATTTCATTTGCATAGATAAAATCAATTGTTAACTACTCGGGATGGAATTCGGTATTTCTTCATTATAGCCCTCAAAACCACTCCAAAACCCCTAAAACTCACTTAAATACTCCTAATATACTTCTACTAATTACGTCTTATCATTGGACTTCTCTCTTCAAGCTTGTAACTTTATTTTATATTGCGAATTCAAATCGATCTTCATAATTGGTATTTTTATTTTTCGTTAATAAATTCTTTTATGGTCTTTATCATGCTTATAATTAATCTATTGTTTATTTCCTATATCTTGAGTAGCTAAATATTTATCCAGGGTTTTAAATATAGGGGGACTTTAAATATTGTGAAGGGGATTCATTAATATATTGATTATGATTGAATTGACTGTTTTCTATCGTTTAATTGTTGTTTTAAACTTGGTTAATTAATTACTGATTAAAATTGATTAACTAGTCTCGCAAATTAGGTTTATCACCGACCGGGTTAAAACTAATTTAGGCTAAAACAATTGGTAGAATGAAGTTAATTATTATCGATCGCAGGTTAGGTTTCAAATTCATAGGACATAATGAATTCGACCGATCTTATGACTTTCGATATTTAAATAATTGATTTTCAATCGTGGATAACCTAAATCTCCCGATTATTCATTATGAACCTGAGACCCAAGGCTTGTCCTACATTGTTTTAGACCTATTTAATTTGATTATCGCACGAATTAGTTTAGATAACTAAAACACAAATTTGTGAACACAATAGTTTAACATCGTCTCAATGTCTCGCCCGAATGAATTAGTTGGGGCTTTCACTTCGACACGTTGACGCTCGTGATTTTTCAACTTGAACACTCTTTCTCGGGGACTGGAGGTTAAAGAAGAAGCAGAGGAAGGTATTCGGTTAAAAAAAGATATGGCAGTCAGCTTCAGCCGAAAATTGACTAGGGACAATTTCGATGAACTTTTTGCAATTCAAAATTTTTTTGTATTTCACCTCTTCAATAGGGCTATCCAAACCAAGAAGAAATGTTGAAAACCTGACTACCCCCTTTCCTTAAAGATAATAAGCAGTTAATCCTCTCTCCTGGTGGTTCGACTCCTTCTTTTGCTATCTATACTAGTTAGTGACGCTATGGTTATCTTTGCTTAGAGATACGACTCAGCCCTACATTTATTGTCAGTCAAAGTTTTTAAGTGCAAAAAAAGGGGTGTCATGTGCCAAACGTGGCGACGTGGACTACCATAGGAAACATGAAATTTCCCTTCTAATTTTAGAATTTTACTCATCTTCGACTCCACTCTCCTCTAAAAACTCAAACACCACTTGTTTTTTACTTCATCATCACCGTGCTCCGCCAGCGACCCACGACAACACTCTACCACCACGCACCTCTACCGCGTTGCCACCTTCTCCCTCCTGTAAGGTTTGTTTTAAGAAACCATTGAAATGATGGATTTGTATTTTGCTTCTTCAGATCAGAATTCCTCTTCTAATTCTTGGTTGTATTGTCTGATTTTCAAGATTCTAATACTCAAATTGAGTACTAATTTTGTTATTTCAATTTTTCTCACTGAATTTTGAAGTTCTAGATTTTGCGTTGCTTTTCAGTGGGTTTTAGTCTGTCCCTCTCATAATTCGCGTTTGTTCCTGGTATATTATTTAGCTTTTGATTAACATAGTATAATCCTGACTTATTTTTTTGTCAATTGTTTAGTTTGTACTTTACTTGCACCTTGACTACGCTTAGGGGGTGGGGGGATGGATTTCGGGTTCGCTTGTGGTTTGTTCTGATGTAGCTAGGAACTGCTTGCTTTTTGAATTGAATTGTTGAGACATGACTGGTTGTGGTAGTAAAACAACCCTCTTGAGTTTTTGTCAACTTATACCATCAACGAAAATGCCCACACAATGCAATTTCGCCTTCGTCGTCAATACTGTGATCTCCTCTTTAGTGACATACTCCCTCCATTCAACTCCATTTTGTGCACTTCTTTTTTGACACTATTCATGAGCTTAATTCTTTGATATTCTGGACAATATATAAGTAAAAATATAGTCATGTGTGGTTTTGTTTTATTCGCTTTCTTAAATAAAATATTAATATCAAATTTTTGTAATTTTTTTATAAAGTGTAACTAGAGATATTACCGTTGCAAAATGTGCCTCGGTATATGTGAAAAAGCATATGCACAAAATGGAGTTGAATGGAGGGAGTAGCACTTTGTTGTGGTTTGTTCGGCGGCACAACAGGGTTTGAACAAAGTTTTCCTACCGGATTTGATACCTATGCCTTTTCGAAGGCAATAATTTTGCAGTAAAAGTTTTACTTCTCGACACCTTAAGGCTTCTAATATCATTAATCCTTGCTTGAGAATTATCCATCGCCTTTTACTTGCACCCTCTTTGGTAAAAAAAGCACTAACACTGTTATGCTTCCAAACTTATTACTCGTTTGGGTCTTGTTTGTCAAACTCTCTGATATTCATCGGAACATGGGTGCGCGAGCAACTTCTTATGGCTAGTTGAGAGTCTAGTGGGACTATTGATTTTGGTGAGGTGATTACTTTAATTGCGCAATCCTTAGGCATCACCTATGAGGCTATGAAAATTCTTTCGATGTAGGCGACGGTCCTCACTTGCTTCATTTACTTGTTTTAAAGCGCATGGCTATGCTTGAAAATTGTCTTGGCCATCCCGACTCTTTAATTGGTTGCTTGGACAACCATCTGTGGTCGCTTTTAGGATACTGTCAGATGAGCGTGCTACCCTTGATGTTGAAAAGAATTTCATCTTCCCTACCGAGATAGTGGTCGGGGTGATGATGTACAAAAAGATGTGCCTCATCGTGACGCAACCCACTCTTTCATGATAACGACTTGACTATTTATCCTAACGTTCACGAGTTGACGATTTAGTAGATAATCAGTTTATGAAATTGGGGATGTTAAATGACATTATTGATTGGCATTCTCGAAATCACCCTAGTTTTGTTGACCCAAAACCTTCAGACAGCTCTCAACATGAGATGTGTCACTCGTCATTCTCGCTCGTCCCCACCAACTGTTGTCCCTGATCTTGTAGATTCTATAGAGGAGTTTGACTCGACCGAACGAAGACTGATTTCATGTCTCCCATTTGTTCCTCCCTTCTATGTCTATTCGTGTCCGATTTGCATGCTTTCGGCATTGTAGGACAATGCGTTATTTAAGCTTGGGAGAGGTCATATTATTCATGTATATACACTGTTTTTTTTTCTTGCTTTTTTTTTTTCATAAAATAAAAAATCACTATATTCAAAAATATGGAAAGAAATTAAACATTTCCAAAAAAAACTCCAAAGTGTTTACTTTTTGATTATTTTCTCCATCCTTGATGATTCTAGACCCGCTTTTTGGCCGTTTAAAGCTCTTTCTCATTTTGATAAGCTTTTGAATAATTGCATTCCCTTATTCTATGTCGACAAATATGTTAAACATAATTTTTGGGAATATTTTGGTTTTACAAATTTTATGACAAATGTAGTATCATTCAATGAATATCAAGAACCCTTGATTATTACCGTACTTGGCGAAAGCTACTTACATTGAGAGGATTAGAGCCTCCAAGATTGGCGCATCTATAACCAGTCTCATGGTAGGATAAATGAGTAGCCTCCTCTTGGGGTGCGTTTCCGCATAGACATGGCATATTCCGTTCCCCCTTTCATATGTGAATAACGATTTGTGCACGAGACAATGTATTATTTGTATGAGCACCACATAGCCAAATTGCTCAATCAAAGATGTTATGACCTCTTCTTATAGCCCAGCATGGCCTAACCCTATTTTTTTTAATACATGCATTATTAGTTATATACTAAAACATCCTACCCTTGCCTTAGCTAGCTGTATGGAAGTTGATAATGCGATTGTATGCTTGATGAGGCTAAGTCGTGTCGCCTATCAAAGATAATCCTAACGCAATCCAACTATATAGTTAGGGTAAGTCGGGTTCGAACTCACGAGGAAACGGGATTCAGGCAGTCAGGTCTAAGGTGAGTCAAGTTATACGAACGAATGGGGTTTTGTGTTCTGACGAGCTAATAACTCAAGCAAATGTGCAAAGGTCTAAACATAAAGGAAAAGGTCTAGGGTCAAGGTTTTCTATGAGTACGGTCAAGACAGCCAAGGGTTGAATGATGCTGCTAAGGTAGTGCTAAGGGATAAAGAGATATGCCTTCCCGGGTCAAATATCTATCCTAGGCCACACTAACGAGCGCTAGCTACGATTAGATAGTCCTACTAGGTTTCATGCGAGTCTGACCTAAACCAATCTCCTGATTAGGCATAAGGTCTCTAGGTTCATTCAGTCAATCGTGTACTTAGATCAAATAACTACATAAAGCGCATGAAAATAAGCATAGCATGATTACAATAACAACGATCAATTAACACCCATAAGGCTTAAGTTTCACTCATAGTTTCCCCAAGGACCCTAGAATAAAACTTAACTACGTATGATAAACGGAGAAACAATAAGCATAAGATTAAACATAATGAAGTATAGCAAAACAGAGATGAAATTACGAACTTAAGATTGGGAATAATACAAGTACAATCTCTAGATGGAAAATGCAAAAGTAGAAATGTTTAGGGTTTTTATGTTAAAGAAAACACACACTGAAATTTTGAACTAAAAAACGTGATATTGAATATATGAAAAACAAGTTTATATACTACTTCTAAATCCGGGAAAACAAACGGGAGCCTGAGAAAAGAGGGACGCTCGATCGAGCGGTTGGACGATTGATCGAGCGACCCCTCCCTCGACCGAGCACAGGACAGCTCGACCGAGGGGAACTTGTGAAATGCAGGCAGTTTGCTTTCTTTTTCTCTTCTACTTCTTCAAACTTCACGCACGTTGAATGTTTAGGAGTCCCATACTCAGCCTTCTCGGTCCAACACTCTTCTAGTCGTCTTGGTCTCTTTAATAGGGACGAAATTAGCTAAGGACCGCCAATTCCTACAAAATAAGCAAAGAGCAGCAAAAACGACAAAAGAAAGTCAAACATGTCGCATTTACCTAAAATAAGCTCAAATATGCACAAAATGCGACTGGAAGTAAAATCAAAATTGTATACGAAACTAACATTTTTCAAACTTCCTCCAACTTGGATCCTTGCTTGTCCCTATGCAAGAGCATCGAAAAGAAGCAAAAGAGAAAAGACAAAAGGGAGACAATGACTCAGAACCATTAAGAAATGTCAAACAAAGGCTATGGGAATGAATCCCAAGCAGCCAAAGGCAAAAGAGTCACACCAAACCGCAAGAGACCACAAATTATCAAACTTTCAACCTTGCAAGACTATTCAATCGGGGTCCTCACGGTGTCGCTCATCACTCAATTAAGAACAGGGTGAGTTTTTGTGAAAAATGCAATGAAAAGAACGCTCACCTACTACGACTCATGAAATACGCCTGCAACAAATGTGAAATCGGGCTCCTCAGCTCAATCAGTGCTTAACCAAACAGATGACCATAGTACATGGCAAGGACTTACACGTGTGGCTTAGGGTAAGGGTAAAAAGGTGATTGCGCCACGCGCGTTATGGAACATGTGGAGCGAAAAATCGGTAGCCGCAAAGCATGAAAACTAACTAAAACCCAAGAAATGACCATGAGGCATAATCATAAACATCTCTAGTGCCATAGCAGCAGACACTATCAACTCTCTAGCGAACAAGCTGATACAACATACAAAATCACCGTCTTAAGGCTTAAGAACCATTATTCCATTGTCTCTTTATTGAATTTGTTTTATTTTGTATTCTTTTTTTTTTGGTACAAAATGATTTTTTCGTTTGTTTTTGTGTTTTTGGATTTTTTTTTTCTTGTTTTTTTTTTTTTTTTTTTTTTTTTTTTTTTTTT
>JAUEKU010240898.1:0-15352 GCA_032274805.1 Gypsophila paniculata | reverse complement strand
TACAAACAACACAACTACAACCCAACGATCATATCACAAAAATATTGGCATCATCAAAACCATAACGTGATCCAACAATAAATATTCAGTATTGAAAGTATAGATTTTTAATGAAATAACGTTAATATTCTAAATATTTTTATATATTTCCTAAATTACAACTCTAGCTTATGTTTGTAATACTATAAATACCCTAGATTGTAATTAATGAAACACATGTAATCATGCAATTCAATCAATTCAATGCAATTCTAAACATTTCGGTTCCGATCTCTCCTAAACTTATCAAAGTTACCTTTAAAAGGAACGATATTCATGGCAATAAGCTTCTCATACTGAGCATACCCCAAGAAGCCACAAGTACTAGCAGTCCAGAACAACACTTCCGGAACACCAAACTCCTCCGCCGCATCCAACGTAAAAAACATCGCCCCATCCGCCACAATACAACTAACAGGCGGCACACCCGCCTGTTCATTTAGCCTAGCTATTAACTCCTTAAAAGGACCGAGCATATTCTGCTCGGTCGAGATACACAAGGATGGTATATCCTGTGTAGTGTTCCCATCAGTCAGGGAGAGCCCATCAGGGATGGACTTGAACCTGAATGAGGGGAGGCTGTCAAGGGCGGTCGGCCCTAGGGAGCGAAGGAGGCGGTTGCGGTTGTAGTCGGTGTGGACGTAGGTTATGTGGAAGTTATTAGAGTGTAGGATTTTGGCGAGAGGTTTAACATTGGTTTTAAGTGGCCTTGTACGGGGTATGGTATGCATATTGCATGGGGTTTTTGGTTTCGTGCCATTTTCGATTTTTTCGGTTCAATTTAAAAAATCCTCGTACTAAGTAACCAAATTTAAGATAGAAATTAAATGTTGGTTGTTTTTGCTGATTTAATAAGTTGGAATTACGTGTTGCAATATTAGTTTGTGGGATTAAGCGGCTTTTATAGTAGGTGTAATTCCTACGATATCCTTAAGATTTACAATTTTGTACGTGGTAGTCATATTTTTTGATAAAAATACTTTGACTAACCAAAACTTGCAACTATGATTTCAGAATACGAGGATTCTTTTTTCAAATCGAATATTTTGACAAGATCTTCGATTTGAAAAAAAAAATTGTCATATTCACAATTCTTAGTCACGAGTTTTAATATGATCAGATAAAGTTTTTTACTAAACAAACTTTGAATGACTATATCTTTTAGCCACGAGTTCCGAAACTGGCTAATTTGGTATTCAATTGATTGTCATTACGAAATATACTATTTGGTTTATACATGTACTAGTTTCTGCACTCATTGCTACGAAACTATAGGGGGTTAAAGTTTTCGACTCAAAATAAAGGATATTATAGACAAAGTTGTAAACCTCAAGGTATCGTACTATCGTGTGAATTACCCTTTTATAGTATGGGATATGAGAAAGGGCCATAATATGATGGGGTGACTGATAGATGATATTGAAATTTGGTACCATAATCTCACATATGATATGATTTATTTTTAAATTAGAAGAAAGGTATTAAAAGACAATTCGAGAGGATTATGTCATCTTATTATCAAACTTAAAAATTTTCAAACTTAAAATCGTGACTCCACCTTTGTTTAACCCTACGTCATCCATTTTAATGTCAACAATATCATAGGCGGGCAGTGGAGGGGGATACTTGTACCCGGTTTTTCTTCAATTGGGTTAAAGGTAGGGCAGGAGCTAATACAATTCATTGTATTAAGAACACTGATGGTGAATGGGTCCATGATGGTAAGGAGATTGGGGATGTCTTTATATCACATTTCAAAAGAATTTTCTGTGCTGAATCTTCTTTAGACAGTAATATGGTTGATGTTGGTAATCAAAATTACATTTATGAAGCTATTCAACCATGTGTGAGCGAGGCTAATGCTACATGGCTCGGGAGGGATTTCACAAGTCAAGAAGTTTGTAAAGCGGTTTTCCAGCTAGGTCCTTTGAAGTCCCTGGGGCTAGACAGAATTCTTGCTATGTTTTACCAAAAATGCTGGTATTTTGTTAAACATGAAATTACGGACTTGGTGCTTACAGTCCTTAACTCAGGGAATGTACCAAAGGAGATCAATAATACTTTTATCACCCTTGTCCCAAAATTAAGCAATCCAGAAGTAGCTGAGAATTTCCGGCCTATTAGCTTGTGCAACGTCATAATGAAAATTATTACAAAATGCATAAGTAATAGGATTAAAAAAATTATAGGGGAATCGATTGGGCCGTATCAAAATGTTTTTATACCTGGGAGAAACATACAAGATAACGTCCTTCTTACGCATGAGATGATACATACCATTAACCATAAGAAGAATGGAAGATGGGGTACTTTAGGTCTCAAAGCTGATATGAGTAAAGCGTATGATATGATTAATTGGATTTTTCTTAGGAGGACGTTGACTGATATGGGGTTTTCTAGCTAGCAGACTCGTTAATCTCATTATGAACTGTGTTTCAACGATGTCTTATCGGATCTTGATCAACGGGATTCCTCAAAAAAGATTTTGGCCTACTTGTGGTTTGCGCCAAGGTGACCCATTGTCACCTTATCTTTTTGTTTTATGCATGGAGGTACTTTCGCATAACTTATGTAATGCTCAAACTTCTGGTGATATTGTGGGTATTAGGGTGAGTAAAATGGCTCAGCCATTAACCCACCTTTTCTTTGCGGATGATTCAATTTTCTTTACTGAAGGGTAGACGAAGAGTTGTCAAAATTTGTTCACAATTATAAATGATTCCTATAGAACGTTGGGTCAAGTCATTAACAAAGAGAAATCGGCTCTGGTTTTTAGCCCTAACACTACAAGCGTGTTCAAAGATTTTGTGGTGACATGTCTAGAATACAACAAAAGGATAGTCTGGGCATTTATCTTGGGGTTCCCACGGACTTTGGGAGATCTAAAAAAGAGATTTTCGCCTATGTTATGGAACACGTGCAGAGAAAAGTTTCTTCGTGGAATGGTTTGTTGCTGTCACCAGCGGGTAGGTTAACCCTTATCTTGTCGGTCCTGTCTTCCCTCTCTAATTATATTCTATCGGTCTTCAAAATACCGGTAAGTGTGGCTAGGAAGATAAATAATATCCTAGCTCTGTTTTGGTGAGCGGGTCCGAAAAAAGGGAATACAATTCACTGGTGTAGCAAAAATATTCCGAGTCTCCCAAAAGGTAGAGGAGGACTTGGTGTTCGGAATGTTCTATGCTTAAATCAAGCCTTGCCTGCTAAAACAGCATGGAAAATTATCACTGATATTGACTATTTGATCAGTCATATTTTTAGAGCTAAATACTTTAAAGGAAGCTGTGATTTTGAAGGTTTAGCATATGGTTGTCATTATAATACTATATGGGGAGGGAAAAGTATTCAATGGGGCTTAGAATTGATCAGAAGGAAATTGTCGTGGAAAGTGAGTAATCCGTCGGTTATCATGACGTGGGAACAAAATTGGATTAACGGGGAACGACCAGTTAGAAGAGTTAGTTCTACTAGAGGTAATAATGTGAATGTGAATAATCCTTTCAAAGGTGAAAAGGTTTGCAGTCTCACAATTAATAATAAAATTTGGAATCGTAATGTTATTCATGAACTGATGGATGACGAGTGGCTGCATAAGATAGAGGCTATTCCATTACCGATATCTGAATGTGATTATAGTTTCTACTGGCCTCTTACGAATTCAGGAGTGTATAGTGTGAAGAGTGGGTATGATTTGGGTTTGGATATCTACTTTGAACAATATGGTACGGAAAAGGATAGAACTAAACTGCCAAGGTATGCGGAAAAGTTTGCTAGGAAAATACTTTGGCATCTATCGGGTCCAGGGAAATGGAGGGTTCTATTATGGAAGATCTTGACTGATACATTACCAATAGGAGTGGAATTTAAGAATAGGAATATTGGTAATGATCAGGGTTGCGTGGTCTGTGGAGATATGGATAGGACTGAAACATTAGACCATTTGTTCCGGGATTGTCCATTATCAAGGAGAATGTGGGCTTGTAACGATCTTGGTATCCGTTGTGAGAAAGATGATTTTATTCCAGTCAAGAGGTGGATTGTCAACTGGTTGACTTATCTTGTCAACAAGGACGACACTTACAGGAGTATAGTCATTTTTGCTGCAACATTATGGATTTTATGGTGTAATAGGAACGATCTAATCTTCAGATATGCATGTACGCCCTTGCAGAATTTGATGACAAGGCTTAATCAGGCTATTGACATAACGATGGCGGGTTTCAAACAACACAATAAACAAACATTAAAGGATGCAGAAGGAGAATCGGATGTTGAGAAAGTCAAAAACTTTTTTCCTATTTGTCTTATAGGTTCTGATGACAGGTGTCCTGCGCTCAGAATTAAATGTGACGCAACTTGGAACAACAGCTTCAAAACGGGATTGGGATGGGTTGTTGATTATGGTGGGCATCGAGGGATTTTCAAAGGAAGTTTTTCAGGCCTCTCACAGAGCCCCTTGCAAGCAGAGCTTCTGGCAATTAGGAGGCTATTATGTGGGCAAAAAGATCAAATTTCAATCACATCTTCATCAATTCTGACTGTCTCAATGCCGTTCTCCAAATAGCGGATTTGGTCCCTAGAGCTCATTGTGCTGATATAGTGATTAGGGATATCCTTCATTTATTACCGTACTTTCACTGCGTCTCCTTTGCTTATATTCCACGTTTTCTTAATAGGATAGCGCATAATTTAGCTGTAACAACGAAAAACTTGTAGTCCCTTTTGCTGTTTTCTTATTCCCAAAAAAGAAAAAAAATAAAAATAAAAATAAAAAAACCGATATCATAGGCGGCCAAAGTTAAGGGTAAGATAAATAATCAACTATAGGGGTTTTGACCATATCTATGCATTGGATGTAACAAAATGTAAGTTCAATCTGGAATAGAGTGGCAAAAGTAAATAAGACGAAAAAGTGGTCAAAAGGTTAAAAGGTCAAATTCATTGTATTGGTATTCTAGTTAATACTTTGGCTGGCCGGAACATACATTGTAGTTAGTCTAATGATGTTCATTATCGAAGAAAAAATTTGAACATTTTATAAGGCTAAGGGTCTACTTCTCTCGTTGTCAACTGGTTTTGGGATGAAACCCTCGGACCTCGACTTATTGAATGAGACTTCTCTCCTCCATTCTTATTTCTTGGTTCCGCTTTTAAGGTGACATACATATCGCAATATCCATAGATAGTTTATGTGTACTACGGTCTAACGCTTGCGATGAAGTCGTCCTGAAAACATGCATTTCTATGACTTAAAACTTTAAAATGAATGCTATTGTATTTTATGAGGTTTGGTTATATACATACTGTTGTCTTGAACAAAAATTTTGAGCGATTGTATCATTGAGGATCTAGATCATTTACGATCTTTGTTGCAACACCTTAGTCGAAATCAAACCTGAAGAAAGATCGTATCGTTGCCGCTAGAATTACATCACTTGACCCTCAAACATATCCTTACTTATACGTATCTTGAGATTTAGCACACGAAGTCTTATCAAGAGTAACAAGGTATTTTTAATTCATCAAATCCTTTTAAACTTTTATATCACTTCGTACTAAAGTTTCATTTACTACTCCGTATATACTAAAATGTGTACACTAGATTATGCTCTCGTCACTAGTCACGCTCTCATGAAAATTTTTCCCACCTAAACTACTCTCTTTATTTCATCTCAAAAATGGTGTCACTACAAGAAAATGGCTTATTTGCAACCGAAATTTGCGACCGAAGATAATTTAGACGCTAAATTCGCAATTAGCGACCACTTTTGTGACTAATTAAATTTTAGTCCCTAATTAGCGACTAACAATACAATAGTCGCTAACAGTAGCTGATTAGCGATTGAATTTGGCATCCAACTTCTATTAAACGCTAAATTTGACATTAGCGACTGGACTAGCGACAAACATTGCATTGGTCGGTAATTTAGCAACCAATGTAGTTGAAATATTGGCCAGCCGCAAATTTGCGACCGTATTTGCATCTAACAATATAATATGCGACTACCTATAACTTGGTCGCTAAAAATAATAAAAAATATAGTATCTTTCATTTTAAAATGTAAAAAATTAGCAACTATATTTGCATCCAACTATAATTTAGATGCTGAAATCGTTATTAGCGACCAATTTTGTGACTACTATTAAAAGTTGGACGCTATTTTAATGATAATATAACAACAATCATTATGTAACTATTAACATAAATATGAAGTAGCTCAGCCGGTAAAATCAAAAACAGGTGACACTTGTGACCCGAGTTCAAACCCGTAGGCGGCATTTACACCTCAATGACTCCTATTCAAAATAATACGCTAATGTGCGACCATGAGCTGTGACCACTAACAGTTGCTAATTAGCGTCTATTGTTTTGTTGGCACAATTTTCTGCATTTGCGTCTAAGGTTTTAGCGACTGACCTTAGTGACTGCTAGTCAGATGCAAACGTCATTTGCGATGTGGTTTGCGACCAATAATGGCCCGACGCAAATAAGCCATTTTCTTGTAGTGTGTGTGCCATATAAAGATATATGGATTGCGGATCAGAGTTTTTTTAGAGAAAACAAACAAACTAATTAAATTAAATGGTTGAAATATAGAAATAGAGAAAAGAATATCTGACGAGAGTCAATTGACTCCATTACATATCTTGAACGTAAATAACACAACACACGACGAATCAACAGAAAATAAACGATAAATTAGGAACAAGTATTACACTCAACGAATAAATAGCACATAACTTGGTTTGTGGCTGATTATTTTTGTGATTGAAGAACTTTGACGACATTGTCCACACTTGCATATGAAGTACCATGAGGAGACATTGTGGCTTCTTTAGCCAAATTCTTCAACTCCATAACCTTTCTCTTCATCTCCTTTCCTTTGTCTCCCTCCATCAACTCTCTAACTTGCTTTTCGACCTCGCTTCTCTTCACATTCGTGTCGATCTCCATCCCAATCCCCCACTTGTTGCAGCAATACCAACAATTAGTTTGTTGCTCGGCGAAAAATGGCCAGCATATCATAGGCACCCCATTATTGATACTCTCAATAGTCGAGTTCCAGCCAGAGTGCGTCAGAAACCCTCCAACAGCAGGATGCGCCAGGACTTGCTCTTGGTTGCACCAGCTGGCGATGAGCCCCCTCCCTTTGACCACCTCCAAAAACTCGGGTGGCAGCACAGCTGAGTCCCCAGAAAGTAAGTCGGGTCGAGTGATCCACAGAAAAGGTTGGTTGCTATTTGCGAGCCCCCACGCAAATTCAACCAGCTGGTCATTGGTCATAACCGTAATACTCCCAAAATTGACATACACTACGGACTCAGGCTCGTACGAATCGAGCCATTTAAGGCAACCTGGGTCCTCTACCCAAAGACTTGTAGTTATCGATTTTATTTCCTTGTTATTGGCCTCAATTGGGTCTAGGAGAAATTGCAAGGGGCCTAATGTGTACATAGGAGGAAAGTCGTGCGACAATGACTCGAGAGCGTCATGCTCCAAGGCATCGTACGAGTTCAAGAGAATGGCCGATGCACGTTTCGATTTGTGAATTAGTCTCATGATGTAGCCGAGCATGAGTTCATCTGGGTCCGTTGTTCGGAAGAAAGTCGGCATGTCGCGAAGTCTAATGTTTTCCATGCCCGGAATCCAGTCTAGGACCGTGTCTAGATCACCATTTGTCATGAAATTTGCATCTGCATTGATTTATACAATTGCCAATTAATCAATTATTTTCATATGAATCATATCAACTCGGACACCCGGTATACACGAATTATATAAATTCTATGCAAATGTAGATCCATGTGTCACTTAAAAAAGAATGCCAATTCTTATGTTTAGGCCGGGTCAATAAGAATCGGGTCAAGTTTGGGTCGCATCCGGACATTTCGGATTCTGGTAATTTTTGGATCTATTATTTTCAACTTTATTAGGCATAACGGTCCGTAAGTTGTAATAAATATTTGGGTCCCTTCGAGTTAGGCCCGAGCAGGGTCAATTCGAGTCTCGGGTTAAATTCGAGTTTTCAGTTCAAATGTCGGGTCGAGTTATTTAGATTGGGTCATTCGATTTAGGTCAATTTTGCCAAGTCTAGGCACGACCAACCAACCAATAACCATTAATAAAAGGGTCGGACCGGAGTTAAGCAAAGGGTCCTTGCATGGTTGGGTCAAGTCACTGGCTATCTGGTATTAGATCCACATGGGATAAATGTGCGGTTTGGCTAACTGGGGACTATTTTAGATGTTCTAGTCGGTAAGTTGAGCGGATATTGTCATATTCATTAAATCCCAAATTTATTGTAAAATACGTACACCCTACCTTATGAATTTTGCAGCTAGCTAGCTACTGAAATGTGTAGGTGACCCAGCCACAAATTTCTAACGTGTTTATTAGGGAATATACCTTCCGTTCCAATCATTTGCTTACATATTCTATTTTAGAGAGTATCATTCATTTATTCACCTTCATATTTTAGAAAGCTATTCAATGAGTAATTTTGACTTACTCTTCTCTTATTGTCCACTTGTTATTTATTCATTAGTTCTCAACTCCTCATTGGTTTTTATGACAAATCTAAAGGTAAACAAATGACTGGAACGGATGAAGTTGTGGAATTTATAAGTCAAAATAAGAAGTCATATGAAAAGTTAATTTTAAACCGTAGATCTTCAATAAGATCGTCTTATTCTAATATTTATAATACAATCGTCTTATTTGAGACTTTGTGAATTTCAAATTAATTTTCTTATGTTTTAATCATTCGTTACCTTCTATGTTAAAATTAAATAAGTCCGGTCGTCATTTTTATACAAAAATAATTAGTTTAATTATTATCCAAAATTATAAGCTAATACTGATCATCATATTTGTCATGATTAATCAAATTATATTTATATACGGTGTATGTACAAAAATGGTGAATATAAATTTCCATTTTGGAATTGAAAAGATAACTAAATGATTAAAATAAAAATAAATAAATAATTAAAATTGAAGAAATATTAAGTTATAGATTCGCTCAACGAAAATCACTTTCAATAATCGTATTCACTCATGTTTATCTTTGTTTGTGGTCGCTATTATTGTTCGTTTTCGGGGCCGGGCGTCATATTTAGGTGAATTTCCATTTCGGTTTGGTTTGTTTTGTGATCTTTTTTCGGACAGTACTCGACATCCGTAGGGTCCGTAACTTTAATACCGTAATAATTATCGAAAGCAACAGTATTCACTCGTTACATAAACGATATGATAGAAAACAAAAAGATCACTATATGTTCTCTCAAAAAATATCACTATATGTCTATATCAATAATGACTAGTGGAGAAATATGAGAATTAGCAACGAAATAAGTTAATGAAAACAATTTCGATGAATACGATTGCGACAACAATACATATATAGTTTGGATTTCAAATATATGATAGAGAATGGGGATAATATTAAGTATAGTATTTGTGTACGAGAAAAATTACGTACTCGTATTTTATATGTGTACAAGAATATTATGTTAAATGAATTATGATAATATTATGTTCTTGTCAAATGACTGTCTCGATTTACAATTTTAAATTATTTTATTTAGATATTACAAACTATAACTAAGAATTAGGTCTAAACTATATAATTGTTACAAACTATAACTAAGAATTAGTACATGTGAGTGTTAACACTGATAAAAGATGAGGAAGTTGACTATAAATTTATAAAATCATTTTCCTATTGTTAGTTGATTTTAAAATGAAATACGAAGTAAAATTTTACTATTTTTGTGGTTTATTCGCAATGTGTCCTCGCCTTCTACGACTTGAGGTTATTACTCATATCAGGTCGTTGTGATTTATACGAATACACATTGAGTATGAAGTGGTATCTGACGTATATATACGAATATGAATGATTTTAAATGAATTGAAATTAGGTTATTTGTTTGTCACAATTGTGTTTTAGGTTGCGTTTGTCAAAACTAGCTGAAAAGTTAGCTGAAAACTGAAAAGGTGACTGAAACCTGAAAAGATAGCTGAAATAAAAAAGGTAGATGAATAGGTAGCTGAAAACGAGAACCTAATAAGTTACCTGATTATTATTATAGTGTTTGGTAAAACAAACTGAAAAGGTAACTGATATTGTGTAAAATGACGTAAAATGACAGTAAAATGGTAAACAATCTATTTCAGCTACCTGAAATTTCAATAAGCTACCTCATATATAGCTTATTATTTCAGTTACCTGAAACTTTTTTAGTCAACCTTACCAAATATTTCTAAAAAAATAAGTAACTGAAATTGTAGTCAAACCAGGTAGCTAGTCAAATAAGTTAGCTGAAATGGCGCGCCAAACATAGCCTTATTGGCAATTGACGATACAAAGGAAATCATTCAACATTATCTCACACATGATAGTGGCCTAGTCCTAGATAGACCTGGCAAAATTGATCCCACCCGAATGACTCGACCCGAATAACTCAACCCGTACCCGACCCGTCACCCGAACTGAAAACTTAAGTTTGACCCGTAATCCGAATGGACCCGACCTAATCTGAACTGACCCGACTATTTATTACAGCATACGATCTGTTATCCCTAAAAAAGTTGAAAATAACAAACCCGATAGTCACCCGAATCTGAAATGACCCGACCCGATCCGAACTTGACCCGATTCTTACTGACCCGAAAATGACCCGACTTGAAGTGACCCGATCCGAATCCGACCAGGTTGACCCGTTTGCCAGGTCTAGTCCTAGAGAATGGCTTCGACTATGTATGACATTTAAAATATTCATTCTTTACTATGTAAGGAGCTTGCAGTTTAATTGCGGTAATAAGTCTCCGTAAAATGGATATAATATCCATTTTAAGGTTGGAAATTGTCAAATATGTTACATAAAATAAAAATGAGTTGCTTAGGAAACATCACAATGTTTGTCCTATCTATACAAGTTGGTTATTATATGACCCGTTTTAAGATTAACACGGATAACTCGTCTTAAACGAGAATTTGGTTTAATTAATGGAACGACATATCACGATAATCGTAAAAGATTATTTTCTAAACTTTTTTCTAACTATTTATTTAACACGTTTTTATTTATCTCTATGTTTTACAATTCAAAAATAAAAGAATATTATCAAATGTCAAAAGGTGAATTTTCAGCTAACTTTTCAATTTTCACCACCTTTTCAATTTTCAACTCTCTCACAAATTTCGATACCATTTCATATTTTTTAGACGATGATACCAAATTTCGTTACCATTTAACCCCTTATCACTATTCAATAACTATTATATTACTCCGTACACCAAAAATAGGAGATATAGTTAACAATTCATGCAATAAATGATACTCCGTACCCCATATTTTGCATTATTGTCTTGTTTTAAAACATATCCTAATATATTATTCTCTCCTTCATGATCATTTTTCTTTTACGTTAAAACACAATGTTAATTAACTGCTGAAGAATAAGTCTTATATACGACCATCATTTGCCTACGACGAATTTTAAAATAGTCACAAAAACATTAACATAGTCACTTTAAACCTTAAAATAGTCACTTTTAGTCACTAAAACTCCCGACATACACATACCAAGGTATCATATAAACTATATGACATTAAAATTTAAAAATATGACCGAAACAGATGAATTACGTATTAAATTCCGACGACGTACCTTTAAAGGGAACAATATTCATATCAACGAGCTTCTCATATTGAGCATACCCCAAGAAGCCACAAGTACTAGCAGTCCACAACAACACCTCCGGAATACCGAACTCCTCCGCCGCATCCAGCGTAAAAAACATCGCGGCGTCAGACACGATACAACTCACAGGCGGCACGTCCGCCTGTGAATTAAGCCTAGCTATTAACTCCTTAAAGGGACTGAGCGAGTGTCGCTCGGTCGAGATACACAAGGACGGTATGTCCTGTGTAGAATCTGCCTCGGTCATAGGCAGCCCATCAGGAATTGACTCGAACCTAAATGACTCGACCCCATCCAATGCGGTGGGCCCCACAGACCGAAGGAGACGATTGCGGTTGTAGTCGGTGTGGACGAAGGTGATGTGGAAGCCCTTAGAGTGTAGGACTTTGGCTAGTTTTAGCATTGGGTTAATGTGGCCTTGTGCAGGGTACGGTATGCATATTGCATGGGGTTTTTGGTCATTTGTGTGTGTTTTTAGTGATCCCATTTTAAATTATTATTGTTACTGTTATTATCGATTTTTAATCAATTATTTATCGGTCGAATACTTTACGAAATAAGTGTGGATGAAAAGGCGATTGATGATTTTGAGTAATGATTTTTGGGATGAAAGTATTTGTGGTTTGGTGCACTAATTGATTGTGCAAGTGACCGCTTTATATAGTAGTGTAGGTAGCGTGGGAAAACGTATGTAGGTACGTATATGAATTTTCTTTTATAAAATATACACCGTAATAGTAAAATTAATGATTTATATAAAAAGTCAAAGCACTTTGGAACAAAAAAGTGTGACCTTACTGACCTAAAGAATGACAAATGACAATTGCAAGGTGCTCGTATTTTTCTGCCGTCAACTTAATTCGGCTAGTTGCGATACACGATGAAATTTGATATATGTGGTCGACCATTTATCAAATGTATAATGTATTTATTTTTTTAAGGTATAAGATCGATCAGAAATTTCAACCATCAATTTAAGTTTTTGGTGAGATGGATTTCTGAAATATTATCAGTGACCTTTGACCGTGAGCCTTCAAATTCTAATCCTTGAAAGCTCTCCCTATGGCACAGTACGAGATTATTTTTTGAAAATTTTGGAAAAGTACTAACACTAAAAAAGCAAAAGCGTATTGAAATTATTATTAACTCACACCCCAAGCCATCCAACTGGGGCCATTACATTTTCATTTAAAAAGCACTAATTTTCTAATTATTTGATTCATATATTTTAACGTATACAATTACTACCACCGCACCTGAAATTGAATGAAGGAACATTAACAATGAATTAACAAGTTCTAAAACATTCTTTATCGATATCTAATTTTATTCATTATGACATCCGACAACGTAAAATTACTCAAAAAAACTATCGAAACCGAAAGAAATAGTCCTAAAAGAAGTCGAAATCATCCAGCTAGCTAGCCCAAAATACATGCGTCCAAAGGCCAACAAATCCCATCTCAAAATCATAATAGTACGTCGGTTATGACAACCTTGCAATTCATTAAGAAGATATGTTAATTTCATGACATAATTGTATGCCAAGCCCATTTTTTATGATAGCATCAAGCGGCCGGTGTACCGTGTACAAAATACTGATTGATACATAAAATGTACTCTAGTTATTATATCGTTATTCCAGAGTATTGTGCACTCGAGTCTTCGAGAAATTATGTTGTGTTATTCTCGAAAAAATTTCTGATATTCACTAAACTGAACTACAGAGTTATGATATTCACCTTATTGATTGATATGATATTTTACAATTGTTGAATTATGATTTCTATATGTGATATATGAAATAGTCCATATTCCTCTCGTTTCAAGTATTTATTTATCTTTTATTTTATTAAATAGTTTAAATATATTCTTTTTCCTTGCTTGCTTCCTTCCCACTCATCGATTATAATTATATCTCACATTGATTTTTTATATAGTGAAAACCATCAGTTTACATCAAATGAAAATTGAAAAGTAAACAAATAATCGAGATAGAAGGAATAACTTGATGAATTCGATGGTTGATTTTAATAAATATATACTCTCTTCGTTTCAATCATTTGTTTACCAATTCTATTTTGGGTTGTATCATTCATTTGTTTACCTTTCTATTTTAGGACCTCATTCATTGAGTAATTTCGAATCCCCTCCTCCTTTATTGTCCACTTGTCATTAAATGATTGATCCCCACCTCCCTCATTGGTCCTTGTGCCAAAATTAAAGGTAAACAAATGACTGGAACGGAGGGAGTAATACGTTTGGGAAAATGACATTAAATCTAGCAATATCAATATTATATCCCTACATACATAAAGTAACCATACGAAAAAAAATTATTACTCCCTCCGTACCAGTGAATACGTTACTATTTTCATTTTAGGGTGTATCAGTGAATACGTTATTATTTCCTTTTTTAGTAAGTTTTTGTATGTAAAAAGTGAGTTACAAGTGGATTGGAAAATTATATTTTATTGTTGTATTAGATAACCACTTGCATATCCTTAATGTTTGTGTACAAAGTAATAGTAACGTATTGACTGGGACGGAAGGAGTTGTTAATATCCGAGTAATAAAAAAATGAACCACCATATAAGGTCTTAAAAATTAAGAAAATCATATCTCGTATTTACCTAGGACAGCACATATCGGATCTTGTCGTTCAACAATTGATTATTGTCATGTCATATTCTAAATAACGTGGGAACTCCGTATAACTAGCGTCATCGTCGTCATTACTAACTGTCTAACTTATTGATGATCACTGTTTAGTCTCTAAAGGCGGTGTACGGTAGGTGGACAATATAAAATATAATATATAACACTATCTCATACTCTTCGTATTATCACGAGTTACTCGTATGACATACGGAAATATATGTATATCTAGATCTGATAAACATATCATTTAAATTTAGTTTAGGTCGAATCATTTCGAGTTGTCCATTTGGAGTCAAAAGTTATTCGTTTACTTTTAGGTCGGTCATATCAATTCAGGTCACTTTAGATTGTCTTAGGTCATTCCAATTCAAATTAGATCATTTTAAACAATTTATCAAGTCTATAAGGGAGTCAATTTTAAATCGGGTCATTTCATCTCTGTAGAATATTTTTAAATTTTTATTTCGCATATATATGTTTCGAGTCTCGAATCAACTTAATTTATTGAATCAAATTATTCAAAACGGGTCGAATTTTACCAGGACCTACCTATATCCCACCAAAAAATAGTAATATTATTATTAGAGTAATTATAAATAACCCCTTATAAAATCAAGTTTTCTAAAATAATAATATTATTATTATGACATATAATAATGAGGACCGGCTACCTCAATTACACACTTACATGTATGTTTTAACAAAGCGGCTTATATTTTAATTTATTTTATTCTCGTGGGTAAAATGCGCACGCTTCATTCACATAAACGTCACTGTCGATCTAGTGGCTAATTTTGACCCAAAAATCAGTAGTCGTGTTGAAATCTTTTGAAGATCAGGGATTCTTTAGAGTTTAGATTAATAATTCGAGCAATATATATACGAGTAATTCGGAGTAGTAGTAGAAAGTAAAAGTTCATTTAGCATAATAATTTGGAAAAA
>JAUEKU010240788.1:0-10389 GCA_032274805.1 Gypsophila paniculata | reverse complement strand
CCCCCCCCCCCCCCCCCCCCCCCCCCCCCCCCCCCCCCTCGTTGTATTCTTGTATGTAGGCATGGAGTATATGCCCATAGTTATAGCCATGCTAAAATAAAACTGCCAAAAATTGTGATATTTAGGACGTAAAAAGTAGTATGGTTGTCATACTTGTCATAGATGTCAATGAGTTGGTTATGTGTGGTGCTACATAGTGATGGACGTATTTACGTATATGACATGGGTTTTCTCTATTTGAGTACCTTGAGTTTTAAGCTTGTGAATTGTTATTTTTGACTTATTTTAAGGGCACTTTTTATACTTTGTTGATAAAGAGATCATACAAATTGACAACTTTGAATGATAGGTCCGAAGTTCATATCAAACTTCTTTTTTTTTTTTTTTTTTTAATTTAATTGGTATGACGGTGAATTTTTATTGGGTTATTTCATAAGAAGAATCCATACTGTTAATCATCTTCTCAAAATAAATCGAACCATGTTTTATCTGAAAATAACCCCAACTTTTAATAGTATCTTCTTAAAAATACATCCACTTTGTTTTTACCTATTATAACAGGTTAAAATGACGGGTTATTTCTCTCTCATCTTTCTCCTCCCTTAACAACCTCCACCCACCATTAAAAGTCAGAACATCTCCCTCCATTAACGTCATCTCACGCCAGTTTTTCCAGCCACACCATCTTCAACCGCATTATTGCCATACAACCACCACTTTCGAGATTGAAATCAACGAAGCCCAAATGGACCACCACCATGCCTTATAATCTGACCACCACCTGAAGTTCACCACTTCAGCCCGCCATTCAAATTCATCACAACTCACCTCATCACCACACCATTTTCGACCCACAAGATATACTAATTTGTTGCCTATGCTTTGTAAGTCGGTTTGATTGCTGTGGCCAACTGGCCTTTGCTTTTGCACCGTTATTGTAAAATAAACAAAAATTAGACAAAACTTTGGAGTTTCTAGTTAAGCAAATGCATTATTTTTGTGAAATAATCCATTTTTATTTGATTAATTTTTATCTTTGAATTTTGCTGTATTTGTGTGGTATTTAGTGTTTTACTCGATCCATATCTATTTTTTGGTTTTAAAAATTGAGGAGAAAATAGTTGTCAACTTTGGCCCGAGTTAGCCACCTTTAACCAATTGACAACATTTGACTTGGGATGCTTGAAGCTTATTGGGTTTGGTGTCACGTTAGTCGCTTCATTTCTTAACCATGGAATTGTAAGGTTAATTCTCGTCTCCTTACAATAAAGTATATACTAGCTATCAGTATATTTTTCCGGGATGTACTAGTGTAAAAAAGAATAAACATTACACGGTCGGCAAGAGACACCATAATCTCAACATAAATAGTCCTTACTATTGTCGAGATGGACAGTGGACACCATAATCTTAACTTTACTTGAAATGTCTGAAAAATTCGACTAACATAAAACATAAAACTATGATGATTTTGAAAAGAATGATGTAGCTCGATTTTATTCAAACAATCCGAAGTATAGAAGTAATCGATAATGATTAAAAATGATTAAGATTAATACTGATCTAAAATATATCAAACGGAGAAAATAACTAATTTTATATGTAAATTCTCATTTAAGACGGGCTATTTTCGTCGTGATCTAACCCTCATTATGACCCCTAAATTTTATTATTATAATTTCTAAGCACTACAATAAACCCTAAAATCGATCGTTTTTTACCCTTAAACAGACCGTTATACGCTTACAATGCACCCGCCATCAACCAACTACCAAGTAGTCATAACTCATAGTAAGCCACATATAAAATGATGGCGAAAAACACAAGGGTGTAAAGTGTAACACTAAAGCAACAAAAAATGGACTTCAAAACCATAAAAAACTACCTAGAAAAACAAGGCAAAGATGATGAACCTACCAAAATCGACAATCTTCCTTACAAAATGTTCGATCCTATCATCATTCACGGCCTTTCCGTCGACCGTGTCGAATACGGTCGCATCCTTTGCACCTTCCCCGTTCCTCCTCGCCTCCTCGTAATTTTCATTTTCAATTTCATAATATTTCTCGTGTGCAACTGTCGTACTACTGTCTTTTTATAAATAAAAAAGTGACTCCACTCTTATTACTTACCGTGACCATTTCAATTGTTTTAAAATAGCCACGAGTCATAGTGGTCCCCCCTGTGACCGTTTTTTTTTTTTAAAATAGTCACAATAAACGTTAAATGGCTATTTTTTACTGACAAACAAACAGATCGCAGTTTCATTTGAGCATTTGTATGATTGAATTGAATTGAATTTGGGACCTATTTTTATTGTTCCTTACGGTTTGATTTTGGGAATTAGGGTTTATGATTTTAAGGTTTTTTTTTTGGGTGAACAGAACACGGCGAATACGTTACACGGCGGCGCGATCGCGTCGCTTGTTGATTTGATTGGATCAGCGGTGATTTATACAGTTGGTGCTCCATCTACTGGTGTTTCTGTTGAGATTAATGTATCATACCTTGATGCTGCTCAACTCAATGTAATTTGATCTGTTTTCGTCTTTTCGGTTTTGATTTTGATTGAATTTGTTGATTCTGATGAAATTTTGATTAGTTTGATTGTTAATTCTGTGGTTTATGACCGTAATTTTGGTGTTTCTGTTGAGATTCACGTTAGTTCGACAGTTCACTTTGATGCTGTGTCTCGTGCTGACAGGCGACACTTTGACGCTGATAATGACACCTTGACACTTCATTTTAGACGAAAAACTAAAAACTTGGAATTTCTCACAAAATGGCAGTGTCAGATGCTCCGACACCATATCGTGTTTGACACTTGTAGCCGAGTTTGAGTATTATATGTGTTGCTCAATTAGATGTGTGTTGATCTCTTTTCATCTTCTCTCATTTCGAGTTTGATTGAATTTGGGGGAAATTTCGGTGAGTTATGATGAAGTTGAATGGAGTGATTGCTAATTAGGTGGATGATGGTAAACTGGTGTTGATTTCGAGTGGAAAATTTTTTGATCAATGGTGAGTCCATGTTAGAATCGAGCTTATTAGTTACGTGTTTGAAAATCTAGGATGAAATTTTAGTTTTTGAAGTAGCGTAAAACCCTTGGATATGCTCTCTGAGATTCTCGAACAGTCGTGCAGAAATTTTATGAACACCAAGTTGATCTGACAGCAGCCTGAAGTTCTGTTATGACGTTACATAATGGGGACATTTTGATATTGTCGTGCAACATAGTCTGCACTTTCGTTGGACTGAACACTTTTACAGACATAGTTGCATCTCGTACCAACATCCCGTCATATGTCGGTGATGTTAGGTACACTTTCATCGGGGCTAATTGAGTGAATGAGGGATTACTTAACTGTGGATCAACTAGACTTTAAGAATTACTGGTGTTGTTAGCGGTTAACCAGATAATCTCTACTTGTGTTGCAGGAAGAAATTGAGATAGAAGGTAAGGCTTTACGTATTGGGAAGTCAATCGGTGTTGTTAGTGTAGAGTTAAGGAAGAAAGCAAGTGGAAAGATCATTGCTCAGGGACGTCACACCAAGTATCTTCCCGTAACAAGCAAACTTTAGTGCTAACTGAAGCTACTTTATCAAAGTTATTGCAGAATGCAATACCTCGTGTCGAAGTGTGGTATGCATTCCCACATCAAGTAATTCCTCCTCCTCCGTCAAAAGAAGTATTTTCGTATGTTACTCTCCGGTCTCCATTATGCGAATTCCTTGATGCATTTATCTATATTATTATGTGTATGTTTGTAATGCCACATTCATTATTATTAGTAGATGATATCTGGAAATAAAATAAAAGCCTTTCATATATGTGAGTATGTAACATGTGAGTATCAAGTGTTTCTTTTGCTTTGAGAAAGTAGAAACATGCACAAGCGATGTAAGAGGGATTGTTATGTTGCAATATATGCTGATTGTCTGAGTAACATAATTTTAAATAACAAATTTAAAGACTAGAGACCAAATTACAAAATACCGAGTAAAAGATTTCTGAGACGGTAGAACCACATGGTTAGTTTTTTTTTTTTTTTTTTTTTGGAGTGCATATGTGGTTGATTAGAAATTGCTAGCTCCTGCTGATGCTTGTTTCATATGTTTATGAAGCCTCTAGGATATCAATAGCATCCTCCCAATTTATACCACCTCGAATTGTTCTCCTTCCCGCTCCTCCGTCGGCCTTCCTCATCATAGCAACAAATTCTCCATAATCTATCTGGCCGTCCTGATGCATAAAATTCACATATTAGAATAAGTTAGTCAGTGCTAGTTTGGCAAAAGGCTTGTCAGTTCTAAATTTGAATTACGCTTCATGGAATACGAAAAGTATCTTTCAAAGTATTAAGAACTCCAGCCTTGTATGTTTCTCATATAGTGCATCGTGAAACGGAACTTACATTATCCTGATCAATATCTTTGATCATTTCCTCTAGATTAAGGTCACGCAGCCCCAGTTCTTTGCAGGCTTGTTGAAGCTCATCAATGGTTATATACCCACTTGCATCTTTGTCGAAGTAAGAGAATGCTGATGCTAAATTCTCTTCTCTATCCAACTTGTTTAAGTGTAGGGTAGCAGCGAGAAATTCTCCGTAATCTATAGTTCCATTTTCATCGACATCTGCCTGTCAATGGGAGTTTTTCGTTTGATTCAGTTAAGTTTACTAAAAGAAAAATGTATGCTCTTGTACCGAGATAATTATTCTTACTGCGTTCATGAGCTGCACAATTTCCGATTCTTGTATTTTTGAATCAACCCGCTGTAGACCATCTCTCAGCTCTTCAAATGTTATAGTTCCACTCTGATCTTTATCTATTCTTTTGAATAGCTCCTTCAATCCACCAATTTCTTCTTCAGACAGTCTCTCTGCTATGACCTGTAGACATGCGGTCAGTTTTGATAGAATCTAATCATATACAACGATGTTACTAGTTAGCTTAGTGTCCGAAGGGGCTCCTTCCAGTGGCAAAATAAGTGATGACGGATTTACGGTGTCTGAACTTGGTAATGATAGCAAAGCACGGAGATACTGTTTTGGGATAGCTCATATTGAAAATTGTGTTGAGAATCACATCCACAGACATTAAATAATCGGTCTATGTTTCCTAACCAAACATTCTGAAGTGTGTATTGACACCCTTTTAAGGAATACAGTGCTGGAGACTTCCAAGAAACGGCACTTATCAACATTGATGTAGTTAAGAATGTGGAACATATCGTACCCGACAAGCCATCTTCTTTAGCTTGTTCATTGCTGAAAATTGCTTGAGGCGCGATATAACAGCTGAATCAAGAGGTTTGTCTGGCACACTTGTCTCATCAACAATCCATGGATGACCTGATAGGAAAAAAACAAAAACAAAAAAAAGAACCTCTTATTACTGAACAACCGGTAAGATAGACGTATAACTTTTTAGTAGAGAAGTCATAAAAGATGAGGCAAAAGCAGTAGCTCAAAGGTGTTAGGGTATTAGTGTATTACTAAGCACTTGATAAGCGCTGAGCCTCTTCCTGGGATTTCTTTCTAGCATCTTTGTAATTAGATCTTTTGCACCGTCTGATATGCTTGGCCATGGTTGGGAGTCAAAATCGATCTTTCCTTTTAGTACTTGCTTAAAGATTCCAGCGTCAGTTTCTGAAACACAAGTTCATGGTAAGGTCTTGTAATCAGTACTCTTCACAAAAACTTTTGTAGGCTTTAGAATTTGCAGAACATAATGGATATTGGAAGTATATAGATCCGGCCGATGAGTCATTCGGGCTTGGTCATATGTATTTGGGGTGCTACTATTGAGTTATTTAGAGTACAAGTCAATCCAGGTTGGTCATTTTGAGTCAATGGTTAAAAGTCGAGCTATATGTTTCATATTATTTCAATTCTAGGTTGGGTGGTGTCACGTGGATTCTGTTTCAGGTCAACTTCGGGTTGCTAGGTTCAGGTCTAATCCATTTTATCCAGGCGGTCAGTTATGTCAACTCTTGACCACTAAGGTTTTTGATAGCGCCATGAATCCAGAATTCATCTGTCTAAACCTGTTAGTACAGAATAAGACATTCCTGACCGGTGTAGATGACCATTTTGGCCTGGCTTACCTGCCCAGAAAGGTGGAACTCCGCTGAGTAATATGTAAAGTATGACCCCTGCACTCCAGACATCAGCTTCTGGTCCATAGAGCTTGGATAACACCTCTGGTGCCACATAGAAAGGACTCCCCACTACATCTGTGAAGGTGTCTCCTGCCAACGGAAACGACACAAATGACACCTTCAAAACTTTTTCGCAGTTTTTATTTCATTTTTGTTTATTTGTTAATATTTTCTCGAGTCATTTGAATGTCTTCTTTGTTATCTTTCCAATCTTTCATTAGGTTTTGAAATCTTATGTCTCTTCCTACCCTCCTATTATTCATACTTCATTTATTTCTTACTTCGTATTTTAATTTTCTACCCTCACCTTTTATCTTTTTCTCTGTGAATGAGCCTAAGAATGGTTCGTGTCAGCTAGCCCCAGATTGTTTAGAACCGTGGGTTGTTGCTGCAGTTGTTTGACGACTTTAATATCGTAAGCGACAATAAGCACACTTGTCTCGAAAATCTTTCATATTCTATAAAATGCATATAATTTTTTTTGAAAGGCATAAAACCCATTGAATAGGTCAACAAAAGTGTAATAATACCTGGCTGATAAAACACAGAGAGGCCAAAGTCAATAGTTTGAAGAGGAGAATCCTCTGAAGAATTCTTAAACAAGAAGTTTTCAGGCTTTAGATCCCTGTGAATGACCCCTAAGGAATGACACGCTTCGACAACGCTAACAATAGTCTTCATCAACCGAGCCGCCTCCCGTTCACTATATTGTCCCTTGTCCACAATCCGGTCGAAAAGCTCACCGCCTTCACACAACTCCATAACCAAATGAACATGTGTGGAGTCCTCATAAGCCCCTTTGATAGTCACCACATTCCGACACTCGGCCAGATGGTGCATTATCTGAATCTCCCTCCAAACATCGTCGCAGTCCTCCCGACATAAGAGCTTTTTCTTCGGGATTGACTTGCAGGCATACTTTTCACCTGAGGAGTTTTCTGTGCAGAAGTATGTCGTCCCGTACTGACCCTGGCCTAGGATTTTGCCTAGCGAGTACAGATCATTGAGGCAGGGTGTCTCGTAGGGAAGAACCGATGTCGGTTTCGAGTATTTGACGGAGTTGGTTTTGGTTAATGTCATGGTGGTTGTTTGGTGAGACAGGAAAAGTTGACAGAAATGAAGAGTTGAAGAAGAGAGGTTACATTAGAGGGAAGAGTTTTACCAGTCATGGTTTGAAAATGTTAATAATATACAGCAAGTGGTGGTGTGATTGTTGGAGATTTGTCAGAATGTTTTTAAGTGGGGTACTCGTCGTTTGTATCTAACATTCCCAATAATAATATAATACTCCGTATAGAATTATTAACGTATATCAATCAGACATATGTTGATAATTCAAAATAATACGGAATTCATTTTAAGAAAGGATATCCGGAAAAATATTACTCATTTCATTTTACTCATTTAAACTCACTTTGCTTTTATGCATTTTCACTTATTTAATCACATTCTAAAATTAATCTACTTTTATCTTTGAAAATGATCAAAATAATCTACTTTTTCACCATGCATACATAAAGCTTTCATACATAGAAAAAGAACACTTCGTATTAGGAGGGAGTAATAATTTGTTAATGTTACACTTTCTCCGAAAATATATATATTTACAAATCATTTACGCGTGTTCGATTTACATGTGTTAGAATAATTGTATATTAGAATAATCGATGATAGAATGAAAATACTTCGTAACTAGGTAGTAGGTACGTTTGATTTTCTTGGAAAAATTCAAAATTTCTATGATATCAATCACTAGCAAACAACCATAATTCTGAAAATTTGTTGGCCCAAGTTCACGTTTAAAAATCAAAGTCAATTTTTAATAATGATAATCTCTTCGATGTACAGATCCATCGACGTTGATATAATATAATTCCTTAAACTTATAATTTGAACTTCATATAGAGCTAGTAGTTGGGCTTAAACTAAAAAAAGCCTATTAATCAATGGAGAACTCGAAATCGATTTGGTTAGCAACGATGCTGCTGGTGGTGGTGATGATGACGACAATAGCGATGCCTACAGCAGGATTTTGCATTAGAACAGCCGGGACCGCGGCAAATCTAGTGAAAGCGGACTGGTCGCGTCTCAAGGCGGCTCACATTGTGTTGGTGGACGTACCTGGCATTGAAAACTTGAGGATCGACGTGAACGTGTCGAAGAAAGAAGTTCGGATTATTGGAGAACGTCGTACACCTAAGGAGATTCGTCAAAATATGTTCCACGATAGGATTTACGGCAACTTCACTCGTCTCTTTTGTTTCCCTGACGATGCTGTTATGGACCGTGTGCAGCACGACAGGGCCGGCCCAAAGGGGGGTCTATTGGGTTCTCAGAACTGGGCTCAACAAAATAAAGGGCCCCAATATTGTGGGGTGAGTTAATTAAATAAGGTAAAATGTACTAACTTTCTAAAGATAACTACCCGCCAAATACATGAATGAACTACCCAATAAATATGTGAATTAACACCAATTCTTAAGACCGTCTCAGAGAAGTATTTGTGTTTATCATCAAATGGTATTTTGTGAGACTGTCTCACACTCAAATAGTTGAGACAAACTACCTACTCATTAACACCAATTCTTAAGACGGTCTCATAGAAATATTTGTGTTTATAATTAACGTTCAAGAATCAAAGTTAGTTTTTAATAATGATGATCTCTTCGATGTACAGATCCATCATGCCTAGCGAATGTTTATTTGACTACTTCTACGTACACGAATAAAACTCGAGAAATGGTCTTCTCTCTATTTGCACTTACCTCAGTTGAAATATAAAAAAGCGCGATTTACAACATTATTGATAATTTCTTGTTTTAATGTAGGTTTAGTGAACACTATGAACACATGTTAATTAAGAATATTCAAAATATATAAATGTTTTTTCATGAAAATTATTATGTGTTATAAACGATTATCACTATTGTAACGAGAAAATTATTAATTATTTTTATTTTTAGATACTTAATATTTACCCACTAAACACTTTTAGAACACTCGAAAAATGTAATTACTGGTTGAGGGGAAAAAAATGATTGGGGTCACGTATTTGCTATGAAAAATGTCAGCTGTTGTCTTTTTTTTTTTTTGCCCAGCGTCAACTATTGTCTAAAAGGTGATAATCTATGGTTAATTTGAATGATTAATAATAGACAATATAAATTTTGGCACAATTTATCGGTCATTTAACATCTCTAAAATTATAGCCAAGCAGATTTCATATTTGGAAACTACATCCTATAATTAGAATTAAGTAAAGGCGCACAAACTTTTCACATAGTTCTAATTTCAATTTTACGAGAAAAATGGCCGAAACCAAAAGAAAATTTACTCCATTTGTTTCTAGTTTTGAGATTTAAACGTTGTTTCTCCAACCATCAATTCCTCAGCTTTTATCTACTCGTCGTCCTAAGGACGACGAGCAATATTTAGAAAGAGAAATATAGTGAGTTTAAGATCTATTAATCCTTCATATTTCAAGATTTTTGTGTCGAATTTCAAGTAATTAGATCACTCTTTTACATTATAATGACAGAACCTGTTCAATTGTTACAAATTAATGTTATTTCGGCACGTGACCTTGCGCCCGTATGTGGGGCCATGAGTACTTATGCCGTTGGATGGGTCGACCCGGGTAAAAAACAGACTACCCGGGTTGATCACAAAGGTAACAATAGTCCGGAATGGAATGACAAGTTTGTGTTTCGGGTCACGCCCGGGTTTCTTAAATCCGAATCGACCACGTTTATTGTCGAGATTTACACCCAAGCTTGGCTCCGTGACGTCCTTATTGGGTCAGTTCGGGTTTCGGTAGCAAGTCTAGTGCCATCGCCTAACCCGAAGGGCACGGCCAGACGGGCGGTCGCGTTGCAAATTCGGCGCCCGTCTGGCCGGCCGCAGGGGATCTTAAATGTTTCCGTAAGCGTCATTGACGGGACCATGAGAAGCATGCCATTGTCCGGGCTTGACGTCCCAAACGAAAAGGGCCGGGCCAAGCCCGACTCGGTCCGCAGCGGGCTGCGGCGGGTGAAGAGCGAGCGGTCGTGGACGGTCACAGATATTGACGACACCCGGGCCGGGCCAGTAGCCGGGCCCGAGCCGTCCAATGGACCGGCCACGAGGCCTGCCTCGTCCCTCGGCGGGTCTCTTTGCACCGACGTGGGCCCATCCCCGTCGGTGGTGGCGGCCGCCGTGGCCAAGGGGCTTTACCTGCCGGCCGGGG
>JAUEKU010240572.1:0-15360 GCA_032274805.1 Gypsophila paniculata | reverse complement strand
ATTTTGACCATAATTAACTTATAACCTATAAATAATTATAATATGAAAATAAGATATTCATATTTGCTATTATAATAATATCTTTCATAATATTAAATTTTTATCGAAAAAAATCAAATATATAAAGAGAAAAAGACGGTCAAAGTATGACATTGGAGACCGTGCAAATAGTGTATGGGTAGAACATTGTGAGTAGGAGGGAGTACTAAATTTCAGCATCGTCCTTCCACGTAGTTAGGGTACTTTCCGAAAATTGAAGATAGAAAAACTAAATTATTTGAGGTATAGTAATATTGTCACCAAATAAAGTCGTTTTATTTTCTTTTCAACATTAATTCGCATGGATTTAGATTAGCACGTTGCACGTACACTGTACACAGCCTAACGATATATTATTGTACGTTTATATGAGCAACAATCAACATCGAAGTAATTAAACTAAATCTAAAATCTTCAAAAAGATCACAATAACTTATTCAACATCTCCTAATTATGCGATTTATAAACTACTCCGTATTTCTATACGTAGAATTCAATATGAAAAGTATACAAATACGGAGTATATTATTTGAATTTAGGTATACGATTAATGCGCTCCACATGAGTATAATATTTGAGACGTTGACTTATTATGATTGTACTTTTATCAAGCATCTTTATTATAAATTTTCCTTATTATCTTTTGACATATTACAAATTTTAGAATGTAAGATGATTTTGTACGTCTGATAGGTTAATTATAACTAAAATGTGATCATTATAACATTTATCATGGACGCTTAATTATTATGATCACTTTAACAGTTCTAAAAATGATCACAATCAAACTTATAATGATCACATTTAGTCACAATTGTTCCGTCGTATACGTACAACCGTCTTTAACGATAGTGGTTGACTTGTATGTAGACATGCATGATAGTACGTGAGTACGGTAGAATTTGGCTGTGGATGAACGTTTAATCATCAATTGAACTTGTTCCACTAATAATGTGCTACCATTATTAATTAATTTTGCTTCGTAAACAATTTGCTTCGTATAGAATTATCTAAAAGATATGGCAAAATATTTTGTCAACCTTATTTAATCCTCCATCAAGTGTAGATTCATCGAATTTTGGAGTACAGTTTCATAATGTTTATATATATTTAGCCGGAATTCGGGTGTACTTTTTTTCACAACAATTTTTAGTCAAACTCATGATCATAGAGTATAATTAGGGTTGTAACTCGAAATCGACTCAAGGTAGCTATTGTCACAAATAAAAGCCCAATTTAACATGTAATAAAAAACAAATTCCTTCTTAAGACGGTTATATATACGTTTTAAGCTTAAGACGAGTCAAGTAGTATGAATAAAATAAAAGCAAAATGTACATGGAAAAACAAAAGACTGATATTATATGTATAAGTGGGATGATACAATTGATAAGTCTAAAGGGTGGTTAGCAGGGGCGATCACTCCACTGAAGTGTTGAATCGTGAAAAGATTGAAATTTTTAGTTACAGTTCTTGATTTTATTTGAAATTATTTTACAGATTATGTTTTTCTATTAAAAAAAAGGTACATTTTGTTACATTTTGTTGCATGTTCTTTTTAAACAAATAAAATCTCTCATATTGGAAGAGGAATTATAGATAAGTATATATTGATCGACTTATACATGGAAATTAGGGGGATAAATGTATGACTCAGCTCGGAAGAATAAGTTCAACCTCGGGATCGACTCAAAACTCGTTGAAAATTTAAAGCTCGAGATCGGCTCAGAAAAGGCTCAAACTCTGCTCGAGCTCAATCCGAACTTTTGTTAAGTTAATTATATTCTACAACTTTCCAAATATTATTTATAAAAAAATGTAATTAAAAATTTTCATACTAAGTATAGCACAAATTCTTGGATGAGACGATCTCACAATAAAGTTATTATGAGACCTCTTACACAAGAAAGTTGTTAGGTAGGTAGTTCACGGTGTGACATCCACGGGAGGGGTGGTGAGATTTGAACCCGTGACCTCCGGTCACATGGCTCTGATACCATGTCAAGGAACCAACTCAACCAAAACCTTAAGGCGATGGTTGTAATCCCAAGATCGCTTTTATACTTTCTAACATAGATATAACTTTTAATCACGACAGAGAGTGTAGTAAGTATTATTCCCCCACTTAACGACAAATCCTAGAATATTTTTTTGAATTCTGAAAAATAAAATAATTACTCCGTATCATTTTTGATCTTTATCCAAACTATTTATTAAATACTCGCAAGTTATTTTATTACATCGAAGGAAACGTTTCAAATCCTATCTACGCCAGTTAGGGGTGTTCACCGGTTCAAAACCGGACCGGAATGGACCGGAACCGGAATCCCTAAAAATTGTGGACCGGAGACCGGACCGAAATTTTCCGGTTCATGACCGGACCAGACCGGTTGGACCGAAATTGTCCATAATCGACTAATTAAGTTAAGTTTTATAAAGAAAATTATTAATCTTACACCACAAAAATAAAGAAATATTTATTAACAAAATGTAATAACGACCAATTAAACATATCAAAATAATATAATATTAAAAATTTTATGTTCCGTAAAAATTAATCTAATCAAAAAAAGAAATTATACACTAATTACGACAATCCGGTCCAAGCTGGTCCGGACCGGGCCGAAAACCGGAATCATCAAAATTTTGGACCGAAGTCCGGATCGGAATTATAAAATTCCGGTCCGGTCCACTAGATAACGGTCCGGTCTGGTCCATTTTTTCCGGTCCGGACCGGAAAATGATCACTCATTATAACGCCAGTAATGTGACAAGTACCGGACTACATACATTTAGTCACTTTCAAGTTCGTAAATCGTAGCTAGTCATCGTTCCAATAAATAAAGTATTCACAAATCAATATTTGACTCGATAAATTTCTCAATAACCTTAGTGGTACATTGGTATTCTAGCACAAAATGCCGGCCTTACTAATTCAATGACCAATAATTATATCGATGCATATGTGTTTATATACGTATGACGTATCGATCGACTAGTTAGCCAAATTTATTTTTTTTACTAGCAAAATAATACGAGTACAATTTATAAGACAATATATCGATCTTTCGTATTTTTGTTGCAAATAGCGATAAAAATAATGGAAAACGTCTATATTACTATTTTGGTTTTGATTGTGGTGGGCACGATACTGATAGGCTGGTGGGTTTTCATGACCATGAGAATGAACACCTTTTTTAGGGTTCAAGCCAAGTCAAGCGAAGACGCTGTTTTTTGTAGTGCCCCACCGCCGGTGTTTCAAGCCCATCCCACAAAATAATAGAACTTCATGCTTCAACATCTTTTGTTATTACATTGAATTGTGTACATTTTTTAGAATTTTCATATATTTTGGAAAAATATATCCAATTATGTCGGAATAAAGATTTGCTTTATCGATGGTGATGGTGATAATACTTTCAAGATTTTTGCACCATAATGTTTGTGAAGATTTCACGGTGATTTTTTAGTCGATTGATTTTCCACTTGTATTATATTACATGTCACTCGATATGATTAGCTTAATCAGTAAAGTCATAAAATGTGCTATTTATTATCTGGATTCAAATTCTATTAGCATATAAATTGCTAGTGATTGAGAAAACATGTGTTGTGGTTAGTTATTAAATCACATTATTGTTCATGGTTTGTTACTTCTTGATCATGATATTCAATTTTCAGTGTGCCTTTTCCTTTTCAATGTAATGTTATATATAATCTTTTTATCGTCTGGTGAGCTATTTTATTTGATATTTCTTGATGGATTATTTAATTATTTTAACCTTTTATATTGACGGTGTATTTAATGGATAAATTGATCATTGAAGAATGATTTGGCTCATTTAAAGTCTAGAAAACAATAGTCAAAATTAGTGTACAAGTTCCTCCTTATTATTTATGTAAAAACAAAGACAGTTAAATCAAAAAAATACTACGAAGTGTTTATTTATCTCAAATCATCAAACATAAGGTTGAGTGTGAGACCTATCATATAAGGTGAGGTATTGGATGTTAGAATAATTTGTTGGTGAAATTACAGTAAGGCATTTACTATACTTTCTAAACGAAATTATGCCTTCACTATAAAGGCAATTCTCTTTTGGATATAATACTGCTTTTACGAGGCCTTAATACGATTTCTAAGATGAAACTACTCCTACATTGGACGATGTCAAGTTATCAACCTCGCAAGACCATTTCCCAACATCGTAAAAAACTAAATTGTTTCACTAGGTTTTGTAAAGGCTTATGAATTGATCGACTTAATTGGCTCCATTATCTTCAATGGGTCAATTTAATCTACTTGCTTGACAATCGACCTTAGCTCCAAAATCATTGTTGTTCACCAAGATTAATTACTACTTGCGATCTAGATATGGCAAAGTAAAAGTGGTACCTAAATAATTCCATGAAAAATATGTATTGACTACTATGAGGTCGATAATAAACAAAATATCGGTACAAGAATTGTGACTGAAAATGAAGTCGATAGTTCGACACTAAGTTAAATTGGGGTTCAAAAATGTGTAAAATAGCTCAATTATATTACCCATTTTTGAACCCGACACAGTACACTACACTTGACTCTTACTCGCCCTCAAGTAAGCTCAATTATAACTCTTTTAATTTATTTACAAGTCAACTAAGGCTCTACGAATGTCTAAAACATACTCGAATCTAATGTATTAGCAAATCGATTTACCCTTTCGACTTACAATGAGGTATTTTTAGAAAAGATAACTCTTTACGAGGCAAGTAAGGTCTTGCTCAAAATAACAAGTCAACCATGTGGTAAGTCAAAACAATCATGCATGCAACTTGGTAAAACTTGAGCTAAAAGCAAGATTTACACATGATGACCTAAAAAGTACCCTAGAACAAGAACTTGGTGAATTTTTTTTGCAATTGAAAGGTTCTCTTAATCACTTGAAATTACAGTTAACTTTCTTTAATTAACTTCACCTAATCATTTTAGCTAATCTATTAATGTGTCATTATCCGTTTGAATAATCTTGTATTAGAGTTTTCATGGGTACAATAAACTTTGTCATTGAATCAATATAAAATATACTCCGTAATAATTAATACGTAAGATTTTATTTTTAGGATTGAATGAAACTAAACTTAATAAATTTGACTAAACTAAACTGAATGAAGCTAAACTGAATTGGAGCTGAATGAACTGAACTAAGCTAACTGAACTGAAATTAAGTAAAAAAAAGAAAACCTAGTACCCACACATCAAAATCATTCAAGATTTTCGTTATCTGTTTTTCAAAACCAAAAAGTTTAATAATTCAAATATTTCCACCTTCGCTTTGTATATAGTACGAAGGTAAAAGAAATGCTGTCTTCCTAGCAAAAGTTTAAATTGTGAAAGACATTTTTTTTCCTCCCTAAATTCTGTTATTTTAGATTTACTTTTAGTTCAATTAAATTTAATTCAATTTTGTTCAGTTCAGTCTTCATTTTATTTTTATAATAATAATAATAATAATAATAATAATAATAATAATAATAATAATAATAATATTATAATAATAATTGTAGTTCAATCCTAAAAAATAGAATTAAATATGTATTTAATATGCTCTAATCTATTACTCTGTTTTATAATTTTAAAATAAAAAACGATCTTAATCTTAACCCTACACGGCCAATTATTTATAATGTTATTACGTACACTTACACCACGTTAGTACAACTTTCTTTGGATAGGAAGCCATAACTAATTAACGGTAAATAACAGAAAGTTCTTTTTGTAAAGTACTCCGTATTTATCTACTCCGTATATGATTCGAATTAGCTTTCTTGCAATTTCAAAAGTACGTACTAACTACGTAGACTACAAGTAATTAACTTAATTACAAACCCTATAAATACACTTACAAACATTCTCAATCTACTTCATAAATCATAATTCACCTCATCAATTCTAAACAACAAATTAATTAAATCATCTTAGCTAAATATTTGATTATATATATATATCTTGTCTTGAAATATAATTTCGAAAATCAGACATGGAGAATTCGTCTAGGAACAACTTAATTACAATAATATCGGTATTTTTACTCACTTTTATGGTTAATAATCTTGCATTAGTGACGGGATTAAACACGTACAATGTCGTTAGCCTAGGGGCACGACCAGACGGGGTAACAGACACGTCGAACGTATTTGTTAATGCATGGAATCAAGCATGTAACACCGTAGGCTCCTCAACTATATTGGTGCCTAAGGGACGATATTTGATTAACCGTGCCATTATATTCGATGGAAGCAAATGTACGAGTGTGAATATCAATTTTAATATCATGGGTACTATTATTGCTCCGATTGATTTTCGAGTACTTGGAAATTCCAATTATTGGCTCTCGTTCGAGTCTGTAACTGGAGTCACCATCACCGGTGGGACAATAGACGGTAAAGGTGCCGGTTTGTGGAATTGTAAGCTGTCCAACAAGGCCAATTGCCCTCAAGGTGCCACGGTAAGCTTCAAATTATATTATACTTCGTAATTTATGTGTCTTATAATTTGGATGATATAGTTGTAACTTTATTTTTTCATGAAATAAAGTGTCTAACTATCAAATTCATATCTGTATGACACGTGTAACATATATAAATATCACTCATTATATTTTTACTAATCGATATAAATTGTTGTTGCATGGCATGCAGACGATGGCATTCACAAATTCGAACAACATAGAAATAAAAGGGTTAAGTTCACTAAACAGCCAACTATACCACATTGTGTTCAATGGATGCAACAACGTCAAAATACAAAGTGTTTCAATTTTAGCATCCGGAGATAGCCCAAACACGGATGGGTTTCACGTCCAATATTCCAACAACGTGGCCATCGTCAACTCTAATATTAGTACGGGTGACGATTGTGTTTCCGTGGGTCCAGCCACAGTCGGGCTTTGGATTCAGGATGTTCTTTGCGGTCCTGGCCATGGCATCAGGTATTTTAATTTATTCTTAACACAATTACGAGCACTCATTATATACGATATAACGACATTAGGTATAATTTTATTTAACTATTTACTTTGATTAATGCAGTATTGGGAGCTTAGGAAAAGAAGTGAACGAACCGGGTGTACAAAATGTGACGGTAAAAGACGTAACGTTCACAAATACACAAAACGGTCTAAGAATCAAGTCATGGGGAAGGCCTAGTAATGGTTTTGTGAAAGATGTAACATTTCAACATTGCAACATGGTCAATGTACAAAACCCTATTATTATTGACCAAAACTATTGCCCTCACAATCAAGGTTGCCCCGGAAAAGTGAGTTAATCATTTGTTTACCTCTTAATTAATTAAGTTCTGCAATTTATATATATACGGAGTAATTAATAATAAATATAGTTAATCTAATCCTTATAATTTCTAAATGTTGATGTTGATGATATGAAACAGGCGTCAGGAGTGAAAATAAGCGATGTCACTTATCAAAATATTCATGGAACGTCAGCAACAGAAGTCGCGGTGAAATTTGATTGCAGTCCCGTAAATCCATGTCAAAACTTGAAATTAGATGATGTGAAGCTGACATACAACAATGAAGCAGCAATGTCATCATGTGTGCATGCTGTTGGATCTTCATATGGTATGGTCATGCCTCAAAGTTGTTTATAGAACACATTTATATAGGGCTTAAATTTATGTCACACCATTATTATTATTATTATTATTATTTGGGTGTGTTAGTATGCCAATTATTATATTTAAATGGTATACTTTATGTAGGATTAATTGGATATTAGTTAATTATATGAACTTATAATGTAAATAGGAGATGTTATTGTAATTAAGTTAGCATGGTGCCAAACCCTTTGAAATGGTGTTTGGATGCATGATTTAAATGTAGTCTATACAAATATTATTGTTGTATCGGGTTGAAATTCAATTTTTAAGATTATATTTCATCTGATTCACAAATACCTTGTATACTGTACATGTCAAATAAATAAATAATTGTCAAAAGATTAAAATCAAATTTACTTGTGTGTAGTCTGTTCTATTTTTGTTTCTTAATACCGGTGTTTTCATTCGTACTTTTCATCTCAAGAAAGAAACAAAAGTTAAAAAAAATACGAGTATTTATACATTCGAATACAACCAAATTCTTGTATAAATACGAAAGTAAAAGGTATTTGTTAAGAATTAGAGACCAGCTTAACACCTCAATCGACAAAATAATTTGCAATCAATTGCGAAATTTGTTCATTTCTGCGATAATTTACGCAAAAATTGTGTTTAACATGTCACAATTTTGTTAACTTCTTCTAAGCCAAGTTTGAACCAAAAACAAAGTGATAGCAGAGCTTATAAGTGTCAACAAATAGGCAAAAACGAAGATAAATAAGAAAGAACAAAGAGCATTAAAACTAAAAATATGGCGAAAATGTTCGACCCCTTGACATCTGAGATTTATATAACATCCTGTGCATCAAAATTTAACCAGCGCCACGCATTTCTACAACTAAATTTGTTCAAAATCAACAAAATCAACGTTCATATACTGCTAACAAAAAAGGGCGACCAATATCTAATTAGGACGTATATCGATCAAGTTTGTTGCCACCATGAAAGTGTAAATATAACATCAAAATTTTGTATTTCTACTCACTTTGTCCCCCCTGCTACCTCACTTCGCTAGCGCTCATAAGATAGTGTTCCCCGTTCTGCGTTCTTCTCTCAAAGCTTGTCATAGAGGTCACAACGGAAAAGAATATCCTCGGAGATACTTGGAGTCCACACCAGACTCGCGAACCAACGCCACTCGTCCAGTTCGTGCAACCTAAAACGGAATCGACTCAATTAATAAATGCTATGTAGAGCTAGGAGAAGGTTTGTAATGAGACTTTAGAGCATTATCATAGTGGCTCAAAGACTCCTGCCCATCGTCTTGAAGATAACAGGAGTCTGATTACGTATGACAAGTAACCGAATTAGGTTGAAATTGTGCCGAATAAAGCAAGATGACTCACGGAAGTGCTTGCATACTTTTTGTTCATGATGTTAGGGTCGTTGCAAATAGTGACAATTTTCATTAAAAAAGACTTGTTTGAGTGTAAATATATCAACGATTTGGACAACAAAGGAAGGAAAGTCTACCTCACAGATGCCATAGGGTTCCAGCAATCTCTGGAGTGCGACCATCTTGCCCAAATCTCCAGTGAGCTACAAAACATCAGACGGCGACAATCTCACTTATGGATTTAAGACCATAGCCATAATCACATGATTAATTATGTTACCCAGACACGGTTAAAAGTTTTAGAACTAGTTTTCCCAAGTGCCAAACTCGGTTAATTTTATGAAAAAACTCCGTGTTGTTAGCTCAGCATGAAAGCGTCGAAGAGTAATTCCCATTTCTTTGTGCTACTAGCACATTTCATTTGTCATGCACCGATACAGCACTACGACACAGTTGCAAAAACACATATCTCAAGCAGAGAGTTAAAATATGAAATCACAGGACGTAACGTGATTTCTGAATAGTTACCTCAAGTGTTATGGTATGATCAGAGACGTCCACTGCTTTGGCTCTGAAGATGCTGGCAATGTCCAGGACATCACGTCGAGCAGTAGTATTGACAGCTACTTTGATCAACATTAATTCTCTCTCAGCAAAAGGTAGGTAGGTTATATCTCTAACCTGAATCAGAAGAAAATCGGAGTAAGAAACGAATGAAGCGCTCGGACCAGAAATTCCTGATCATGTAAAGCTCATATGGCCAAAACTCATGAACCACCGAAAGTAACCCTGATGCACAAGAAACCTCACCTCGTGAATATCAACCAACTTGTAAAGCTGCTGAACCAACTTGCTAATAGAATCGTCTGTGCCAGTGACTACAGTAGTGATGCGGGATAGTCCCTCGACTTCAGCGTGACCCACAGCTAAACTCTGGCAGCAAGCAACATAAGCAACCGAGATTATGGTAAGAATCAAAATGCATACAAAAATCAAAGTATTTATCGAAGCACTGAGTTAACAACAGACCTGGATGCTATAGCCCCTGCGAGCAAATACACCTGTAACGACATTCAGGACTCCAGGTTTATCATTGACGAGCATTGACAGAGTATGAGACTTTATGCCGTTTGTCTACACATATTTAGCTGAGTGTTAGTTGCTGTTAAGTAAAAATAGCACCCCGTAAAAAGAATGTAACTTAATGCAACTGAGCCATAGGAATTTCAGGAGAGCACTTTGAATTCCAGGAATCAAACTACTTATTCTTGAAATACAAAGTTATCATTTACGGGGTAGTATGCAACAAGAGAGAGAGAGAGAGGTGGAATGCCATTTGTTGAGGGAGAGACTTGTACAGTTATACACAACATTAAGTGTACAAAATTATGTGGTCGGAAACAGTTGGACAAGAAGCAATGACAATTAAGTAAAAGACAACAAAAGTTACTTACATCGTCATCATAAAGGACACCCCAATGAGCATCAAGGACTTGAGAAACAGGGAGGCCGTCATAGGGCTCCACAGGATACACATCTCCCTTGATAAGAAAAGAGCAATAGATACTAGTTAGAATCGATTTCTAAAGCACACGTGACACATGAAACAGGAAATGTAATTAAAATAATGATTAATGAATCATCGACCACACAATACACATAGGTCAGCGATGTTGGGAGGTTCGTACTAAAGCAATAATCAAATTAATTCAAGTAATGAAATCCAGTTTATTTTGCAATAGCTAGAAATAAATTGATGGGAGGTACGTGACAACATGAGGGCCAAAGTGTCGTACACATGTTTGAGAGTTGAGTGTGCGACACAGGAACGTCCACCAAGTCGCCAACCGATAAGAGTTTGAGTAACATAGACCACCAAAAGAATCTTGAAGATATATAACCTATAAGACTGAATAGTCTTGGCTTGCTTTATTTTGCAATTTTTCTTATCCTCGATTAATTTTGTGGACAAATATGAATAGCAATATGAACCGTGTGTCATTGGATCAGTCTGTTTATCTAAGGTCTCAAGGAGTTTAGCACACACATTTCTCTCCTAGTCAGACTGTACCTCCATGGAAAAATCTGATGATCCACCATCAGGTGCATGGGTTGAAACTCCAGAACGAGCATCCAAAGGCGTAGACTCTCTAAGATCAGGATAAGAAGCAGCAGAAAAACGCCAGAAAGGTGCAGACTCACCCAACTTTTCCCTTTTCAATGCGATCTATGGACAATGAAAAAGAAGTGTAAATTTTACACCATGGTACAAGCGTCATAGAGAGGAAGTCAATGATAGCTACAGCCTGCGGATCTATAGAGTGAAAACTGAACCAGTTAGCAGCTAACCTTTCCGGTACGGACAATTTCTTTGATTCCAAATTTTTCGAGATTTCTTTGTACGGCAACCATCTTTCCCGGATCTCCAGTCACCTGATATTACCAGTTATTACGACAATCATTTCGTTATGCAACATGCAGTAACAGTAGACGGCTTTAGGGTAATAAGAGAGATGAGCTAAATGATCGATTTAAAAATTGTACAAAAGCCAGCTAAGGAAGAGTGCTTTGCGTTTCCGATACTTATATTTGTAAATGCGACCACAGAAGGAAGGCAACTTGGTTTGACAAACAAGATTCTTCAATAGAGCATGATATTTGAGAGCTCAAACACTAAGGCCCTGGTTTTATTATTTTCTGTTTTGTTGCTCATCAACCGATCTACACGCATTCATCATTTGTACATCTACTTTCCAACCATGAATTTAGATGGTTAGTTATCAATTCTCGGTAACATAATACTCCATATCAGAAGACTATTTGTTCAGGCCCTTAACCATGTAAAATTTAACTGATGCCTAAAATATTCGGGAGGTAAAAAATCAACTGTGTTTACCTAATGTTTAGGACATTACCTCCATAGTTAGATATTCTTCTGAAGTATCAACAATTTTGGCACGAAAGATGTCCACCAACCACATTATCTGCAGGGCCAATAAAAAGACTGAGTAAAATGAATCAAGAATAATAGAAAAGCAGTCGACGGCAGAAAATCAGAGGACATGCATGTGACCGGAAAGATTAGAAGAAAAATGAAAAACCGAAGCAATCGGAAAAAATCTCACAAGCTTTAAAGAAACAAGCAACAGCCTGAAGAAAGTCGATAAACACACAATATATCATGAACGCTAATCGTAGGTAGATACAAATAAATACCTCAGCTCTGTTAGCTTCATCAGCCCTGACTTTAACAAGCATTAATTCACGTTCTACCTGAGGCTCCTTAGATAGATCTTCAACCTAAAAGTAACGGATTTTCTCTAGTTAGAAAGACTTCATAAAATCGGATGTAGACTAAATCGATCATAAAAATAAAATATTGTAAGACAACCTTCATGACATTAACAAGCTTCTGCAGCTGCTCAATCACTTGTCGCAACACATTGTCAGTTCCACAAACAACAATAGTAAAAAGAGCCTTGTCCTTGTTCAATCCAACAGCTAGCGACTCAATGTTATAACCCCTTCTAGCAAACACCCCTGCAATTCGATTGATCATACCACTTTCGTCCCCCACAAATACGGATACAGTATGTCGCCTTACCCTAGGAGACGTAAAAAGCCATAGAATAAGAATTTAGGCATGATTAAAAAGAACAGGTACGTGTAAATACATTCATTGAAACGCACAATCCACATACGCCTAATTGACGACATAGTCATACTATGAAGAAATAATAAGGCCTTGCAGAGATAACGACACTTAACAATAGAGAAGAGTCTCGAATCATTGAGTATACCATGAAGAGTGATCAAAGTGCATTACGAAATGTTGTTTCGTTGAATCTAAAAATATTTGGAAACTGTCTCCCCCTTCATTGTACAAATGAAAGCATAAACTAATATCTTATGCACATGTACCCAATATCCCACTTCATATACCAAAAATATTGCAGTAGTCGTTTCCAAATAGCATGTAGACACAATCAATAGAACTCCCAAGCAAATTTAAACTTTATTTTAGTGCCTTACAAAACACTTATCCTTAACATGGTAGCAAATTCAGACCACGACAACACATGACGAAAGCTTTCTCAAAGCGTTGAATGTCATCGCGACTTCATTATGAAGCAATATGAACTTACTTTTGAAGCAATGATCGAGATCAGGTCCCCACAAACTGATTCCAAGAGCAACACTAAAACTGATACTATATTATAACAAGATCCTCAATCCAAAAAAAAGAGGCTAACGGGATGTTCTGTGTTGAACCATATAAACAACCACAAGAAAGTTTTACATGATACTACCAAAAATGAGAATGCACATGACCTAAATCTTTCTAGAGAGTTATACTTACCCCACAGTAGCAATGAGTTAAGCTTACTCTAGGAAGTTCTACCTCTAACATACAAAAGACCGATTCGAACCCATTCCAACTATTACATCCGGTGAAATACGCCTCCCAATGTCACACAGACTAACCCTTATAGGACTCATTCTTTCTTCATGCTCGCCAAAAGAATTTCAATTTTTTCTTTTTTCGGTTCCTAGGACAAAATGGACAACTTTTACACAGAGTTAAAATCCTCAAATCAAACCCAAACCCAAACCCAAACCCAAACCCAAACCCAAACCAAACCCAAACCCGAATCCACAATAATCTAAACCCTCCATCCACAAGACAATACTACAAAATTGATCATACAAATTTGTAGTCTACCAATCCTATCAAGCTAATCAATTTTCTCCAAATAAATTTATCATTCAACATCATAACAACCCAAAATATAATAAAAACAAGAACTATACTTTATACATACCCATATCATAAATTTGACTTATGACCCCAAACATAACACAAACACGGAGAAACGAATTATACCACCAGTTGTACGTACATCCGCTTCAAAGTTATTGAGGTTTTACACAAATACAATACCAAAAAAACTACCCACATCAATCATCATAATTTTCACTTATGAACACAAAAATCATACCCCCTCTCATTCCGTCATTTGTTTACCTCTCTATTTTTACAACGAACATAAAGGTACAATAACAAGACTATACATCGGAGGTAATACATCATATTTCATGATTTTGAGCATTTATGTAAAGTTCAAAAAGAGGTCAGTTTTGGCTAAATGATTTTGAATGCTAATCACATAAACTTCCCATTTCCCTACAAAAACCGGCTCATTCACGCACATTCCTAAAATAAAAAGGTAAACAAACGACTGAGCCCTCGAATCAAAAAATTCAAAAGAAAACAACCACCCATATGACAATTTTCATTTAATGAACACAAAAACATGAAAAACATATCAACAAAATCGATGAAGAATAGTAAGTCTTTTAAAAGACCGTCTTTCACGTTAAATTATAAGACCGACAATAAATGAAAACATAATAAAACATTAAACGAAATACTAATTCACAATTCAAAGTAAAAGACCGTCTTATTTGAGACTTTGTGTCGATATAAAAAAAATACTTTGAAGGAGAAGACGACGACTTTAACCCGACAGTAACCGAAAAATCAGGCGCATTTTCAGCATGATCATCAGAAATAGCAGAAACAACAAGTTTAGAATTAAACCCAACATTTTTGGGATTAAACCCAAAAAAATTAGATGAAAAAGATTGAAACTTTATATAATTTTGATGAAACCCAAAATTTGGGGAGTAATTTAGGGTTTGTAATTGGTGAATTGATGATGTAAAAGCAGCCATTGTTGAAGGTTTTTGTGATGAATGAATTGTTTTTGAGTTGAATGAGTAGTGTTAATTGAGTGTGTTTTATTGAATAGTATTACTCGAATCCTTGAGTTTTTGTGAGTTATAAAATTTTGGAAAAATTGATAATCTATACCTACATAATACCACTCTTTCATATCTTATACCTTAATAATTTTTCCTTAAAATCATATACCTAAACGTTTACTCCGTTTTTAAATCTATACCAAAACTCTATTCCGGCACAAAAAAATGATTTATGACCGATATACCCTCAGCTAAACTTCCTCCTCATATTCCCTCTTTCATTACACTCTCACCTAACAGAACACCCAATTCAACCTAACCAAACTCCCCCTCAAATTCCCTTTTTTCCTAATATCAGACAAACCCCCTCAAATCCCCTCTCCTAAATCTCTTCCTGTCATGAATACTTTACGATATCGCATCCTAGCCGGCTCCGGGAAGCGCATATTTTCCAGCCTTGAATAACTCATTTGCTCCATCAAAACAACATTTTCATCCCTCAATTTGACAATACCAAGTTGCAACTCTTTGTTCTCCAATAGTAATTGATTTATGA
>JAUEKU010240461.1:324-15363 GCA_032274805.1 Gypsophila paniculata | reverse complement strand
TTTAACATAATGTGTGCTTTTGATTCAATTCTTTTGCAGACTGACACAGCTTCTGTCTTGTTAGAAGCCATTGGCTATATTAGATTCCTTCATGGCCAAATTGAGGTAAGGCCTATATAAAGATTCAACCTACCTTAAACAATTATACAATGTATATAGGTATAATATGTACTGTATATATCTAGTGACATGGTTATTTGGATTGGGTATAGGTGAAGTTAGGTCAAATCAGTTTTGAATGATGAGTTTAGATTTAGGTTGGACGGATCAATTGAGTCGGGTCGCTTTTGAATTCAAAATGTTTCTACAAACGTACTCTTAACAAGTTAATTAGGGATAACAACCAAATTACAAGTCAATTAATACACAGACCGATCTAAATGACTGCTAATTTTGAAGTAGATTAAAGATCAATGAGGGAAAAGATGATCGATGATCGTCTATGCCGATTAATTTTAGATGATAAATAGTTCAATTTGCACTTTAATGCAAATTAAAACGAGCTGTCAATTAAATAAATAACTAAAATTACGATAACATGATATGACGATTTTACATAAAATCAAAATAAAAAAAAATTACATATCTCAAAACATTCTACTAGGGCATATAATAGTCTAACTTTGTTCCCGATGGAATAATGCAGGCGCTTAGCCTTCCATACTTGACAAGTGGAGCAGGAGACGAGAATCAACCACACCTTGTAAGACCCCAAATATTCTCAATTTATATTCTTCATATTTTAGATTGTTCATATTGATGTTGTTTAAAAAAAAAAAAAAAATTATGAGCCTTATATATCTTTAAGATTAATACTCCCTCTATCCCAGTCAATTATTAACGTTTCAGTTTTGATACAAAAACAAATGTAATAAATGAAGGAATATAAAAACAAATATAAAATAATTTAATACACGGATGTCATTATAGCATGTTCACTTACACGTACATTAATTATATGAAAGTTGTAAAATCCACAAAAGTATAAGGGTTAATTGTATCATGTATATACCCTCAAATATCAAACGTTAACAAGTCATTGGGACGGAGGGAGTATGTATTTATAAAATGAAAGGATTACTATTGAATAAAACAATTGAAGTATATAAGTTGAATCGATTTTTCTATCGTGTATTCTAAAGACACATGATAAGAATAACGGACTATATGTACGTTTTTTGTATAAATATTCTTCATACAGTGGTAAATTAGTTGGTATATTCTATGTTGCATCGTATCCTTATATTTTCAAATTTCTTGTAATGTACTCGTGACATACGGAGTAAAATATTTGATCACTAAATGTAATTGAAAAAAAATGTCTAAATTTTGTAGGATGAAGTGGAGAAAAAGTGTATATTTCCTGAAGACCCTGGTCAGGTAAAATCAAGCTTTTATGGGATCAATGACCCTTATTTTAAGGGCATGCATTTTTATTTTTCAAAATATTCAAAATAAAGTTGTCTACTTTTTACTCCACTTTATTTAGTTTTGTGATTCTTTTTAGAAACAATTTTTCTTAAAGTAGGAAATATATAAAGAAATTGAATTTCTCAACTCTTTATAAAAAAGGTGTTCTACTAAAGAAATTCGCAACCCTAATAATTAATAAATGTATAATAATAATAATAATTATTATTATTATTATTATTATTAAATTAAATTACATTCTACGAGATTGATTAATAAGTAATGATCCAATTAAAAGTTAAATTTATATGGATTATGTTATTACAGTTTTTGGATGTAAAGTCTTTGAAGAGAAAAGGAGGTCCTAAAGCTAATCAGGTAAACCTTATATGAGATCGATTATTTCAAAATGAAATGATATCAATAATTTATATAATTAAGAATAAGTAATTGGATGAAAATTTTAATTTTGTTTCACCATGTCAGGCGTCAGATTTTACCGACACAAGTAAAGAAATATAAAAAGTGAAAGAAAAATTAATATTTAGACATGGTAATTAATTTACCTACATATTTGAAATACTACTAGTATCTAGGCCTCATATTTCTTACGATATATATTCGAAATCATCTTATTACTAATTACTTTTTTATGCGATTAGGATTCAAATGAAGAGGCAAAGGACTTGAGGAGCAAGGGATTGTGCCTAGTTCCATTGTCATGCACAATGCACGTCGGGAGCGACAACGGGGCCGATTATTGGGCTCCGGCAATAGGCGGTGGCGGTTTCCGGTAGACGGGATAATATAGAATTGATGTGTACTACTAGGGCACACGTACTAGAGCTTCAAGTGGAACGATATATACCATCATTAGCAGTCAACCTGCCCATCTAATTAAATTCTAGAAAACACCAAGGTTGATTGCTAATGATGCTATGTAATCCTCTTTGATTGCTTTTAGTTATTATTTAAGTGTGCTCATAAATTTTAATCTAAGGTTTTAATTTAATTAGAACGTTGTGTTTTAATTAATTAGATTTGACTATAATCTCCCTTTGTTTCATTCTTGTTACATGTTCGGTGAATTCATTGGATATTTATCTTCGATCACTAAATGGAGTGTTTTTGTATGTCCTAGATAATGTGACAAAATATTAAGACCATTGTAACAGTCCTCATCAAATCAAGTACAAAAGTGATCATAGTAGAACAATAACATCATGAATTTACAATAGAACATATTTGAACATTTGATCTATCATTCACATGATTTTTAGGAGCAGCCCTACACCTCATCCAATCTAAGGACTAAGGAGTACTTTATTTTTTTTTTCTCACGAATTTTGTGTCGTTTTATCTTTTCTTCTGATAAAATGGAGTATTACATGCAGAAGTAATTTGCCAAAAGAAAAGCGTAATTGCATCTCAATCTCACTTGACACCCTTATTATTTACTTTTCGATAATGACGTATATTTTTTTAATGACCGCTAAAATTTAATAAGGACCCTTGAATGAGAAAATAGATCTCGATATCTTGGATAAATGAAGAGATCCATTTATAGTACCCTTTCAATGGGCCAGAACTAATGGAGAGTATCCTCAGCAGCGGTCAAGGCCCAATTAAAGTCGGATGATAATCTATAAGGCCCAATGATATAATTGCAACGTTTCTTGTTGGTCAATACCCTCCGTTTTAATCTATGAGGCCCAATAACTTTATTACGCTTCTAATGGAACGTATTTACGGCCAAGTTAACGTCGTTAAGTTTGACACCGTTTAAGTAAGACATATTCAAATTTCAAAAAAACAAAAAAAAAAAAAAAAAAAAGATAATTTTCATGGTACCTCTGAACTTTTTAATTTTGTCCAAAATATCCATTTTTTTATAAAAAATCTTTGACCGATCAAAACTCGTGACTACGAATTTCGAATACGATAATTCTTTTTTTAAAATCGTATCTTAAAAAAAACTTTTCGATATGAAGAAAAAAATTTCGTATTCATAGTCATGTGAAAAATTGTCAAAATTAAATACATGGGCCAACATGTTTCCCCCTCATTCATCAATCATCACCCTGGCCTCAGTCCCTCACTATCTTCTTCTGTCACCAACTTTTTCCAAATAAGTAAAAAAAAAAAAAGAAAAAAAAAAGAAAAAGGTTCATAGTTATTCATCAATAAATTTATTTATTTTTTCAAAATAAAAAAACTCGAAAAAATGGAATCACCAACGGAAAAAAAGAGCTGGAGCATATACGGAAGAAAAGAAATTACTTCAAAATACGATATTCAAAACCGTATCGGATCCGGTGCATTTGCTGACGTTTACAAAGCGTCAAGAAAATCCGACGCTTTGCCCGTAGCGTTGAAAGAAATCCACGACTACCAAAGCGCATTCCGCGAGATCGAAGCGTTACAAACCCTTCAAAACTGCCCAAACGTCGTCGTTTTGCACGAGTACTTTTGGGGAGAGGACGAGGACGCTGTTCTCGTTCTCGAATATTTAGCGACGGATTTTACGACGGTTATTTCCGACGCTAAGAAAAAGCGTCGGAATGAAAGTGTCGGGATTTCTGTACCGGAAATTAAACGTTGGATGGTGCAGATTTTGCTTGGGGTTGACGCTTGTCATCGGAGTAATGTTGTTCATCGTGATCTTAAGCCCTCGAATTTGCTCGTTTCGAGTGATGGTGTTCTTAAATTGGCTGATTTTGGGCAGGTTCTTTCTTTATTTATCGAACTTTATTACAAATTCTCTTGTGAGACGGTGTCACGATATGTTTATTTTGTGGGGTAGATTTTTTTTTAGTTATTATATTAATGAGACGGTGTTGCAAGAGACCTACGGATTGAAATTTTCATGTGAGATGTTGGCACAATAAGTTTATTGTACGATAGATTTTGTTGGATTGATTTATTATATGTGAGACGGTATCACAAGAAACTATAAAGTGAAATTTTGGTGGTTTTTGGGGTAAAGTTTGGAACTTTATGATTGATTGTTTGGTGGGTATGTTTGATTTGCTGGTTTTTGCTGATTAAATTGTGTGATTTTGGTCGGGTTAGTTTGTGATTGACGAAAATTTAGGGTTTTTGGCACAAAGATTTGAACTTTATGATTAAATATTTGGTGGGTATGTTTAATTTGCTTGTTTATGGTGATGGCAAACTTAAATTGGTTGATTTTGGTACCGAAGAATGCAGATGTTTTAGCGTAGTGGTTAGGATGGAGGTATTGTGGGCGATGTGTCCTAGGTTTGAATCCTCATCACACTTCGTTGTTACTAGATTTGTGTCCCCCATTAGGCCGAAAAATGGATTGGCTGATTTTGGTTAGGTTATGATGATTGAAAATTTGGTGATTTTTTGGTATGAAGATTAGAATTTTGTGATTTATTATTTGCTGGCTATGTTTGGTTTTGAGCTATGATGTTTGATGCAGCTCGAATATTTATCTTTCTGAACTTCGATTTGAAAACTAAGTTGCAATTATTTGGTGGTGTTGGTTCTTATGTTTACAATGTGATTATTATAAGAATGAAACTTTTGAATACTTTTCTATGAAATGTGAAATAATGAGCATATTTATTGGTTGTGAGTCGTGATGTTTGTTGCTCTTGAGGATGGTGATTTGATAATCATCAATTCATTATTGATGAATGTCTATTGAAATCGATTTTATTGTGATATCTCGACTTTTTAGTGCTCCTATTTTTTTCCTTTATTTGAGAGCTTAGATGATTAGATAAAGTAGGATATGTTCATCGTATCCATCGCAAAAGACTGGGACTTTTGAATACTTTTTTTATGAATTCCTTTCCATTTGTGTTCTGTCATGATGTCTGTCGTTTATGTCCGAGTATTTCAGTGGTTGTGGGTGAAGTATTGGTTGGGTGAGTGAATGAGAGTAACACAATAGACTATCTAGTTGTGTGGTTGGGGGAAGGGTCTTAACATTTCCGTCACTCTCTATTATGCCAATTTGTTTTCTGTTGGATTTAAGCTGTAAGATCGAAACTGGTGACACTACTTTCTTTCTCAGGCAAGGATTCTTCTGGAACCGGACTTTTCTACTTCCGTGGATAACCTGCAACAAAACCAGCATATTGCCTCGTCATCTGAATGTCAGCCGGGTACATCCAATGAATTGGCTGAACAGGATCGTGCAAATGAAGAGCAAGGCAATGCCAGCCGGGAACAACTCTTTCGAGACTTAGTTGAGCAAAAAGCTAAAAATCCTACTGTAGATGATACTGACAAGGAATCCAATGTCCCCGATGGAGACTTTTCCTGTCTTGCAACATGCACTGCTAGTGAAGTAGAAGACGACCTCTTCGATGGCTCATATTCGTGTGAGCCTGACGAAGGTGCAGAGGATAACTACGGTCAATTAACATCGTGTGTAGGGACTCGATGGTTTAGAGCTCCGGAGCTGCTTTATGGGTCCACAAACTATGGTATCGAGATTGACCTTTGGTCCTTGGGATGCATTTTTGCGGAGTTATTGAGCTTAGAACCCATTTTCCCAGGAACTTCAGATATTGATCAGTTAGCCAGGATATTCAACGTCTTGGGCAATTTAAGTGAGGAGAACTTTCCCGGTTGCTCGAATCTCCCTGATTATAAAATGATAACGTTTAGTAAAATCGAGAAGCCAACGGGAATAGAGGGATGCTTGCCCGAACGGTCTCCTGACGAGATCTCGATTGTTAAGAAGCTCTTATGCTTTGACCCGGCCAGTAGAGCTACTGCGATGGAGCTGTTGCATGATAAGTACCTCAACGAAGAGCCTTTGCCGGTTCCCATATCCGAGCTTAGTGTTCCCTCAACCAGATATGTCCCAGATGAGGATTCACCAGGGGGATGGTGCGACTATCGAGAAACTGGGTCAGATTCTGACTTTGATGAGTTTGGTGGCGTAAATTTCACACAGACTGAAACCGGGTTTTCGATGCGCTTTGATTGAGACGAATGAGAACGTCGAGGGACTTATAAATCATGATATCATCTCTAGGATTGAGACTTTACCTGCATATCAGGCGCGAGGAACAGATCTCAAGCGTTGTGCCTATATGCCGTCGTGGTGACTTTCGAACCTCTAGATCGGCTAGATTTAATAACATGCTTATAGTCATGTCATCTCGGAGAATGCATGGTCAACAGTTTTGAATTTATCATTGGCAACTTGTAGACGCTGTCGGACTCGCCATTATTTTGGCTATGATACAGGACGGAATAAAGCGTTATTAGTTATGGAGGACTAAATTATTTGTGCTTCGTATTTCTGAAGTACCGGATTTTCACCAGGTGATGAGTCTACGCCCACGTCAAGAAACTGGTTCCAGTTCAATGAATTCGGTGGCTGACACCAAATTTTCTACCCGCTTTCGTTGAGAAGAATGACGAGTATGAATGTATGATACTGTACACACTAGTGACCATGTAAACAGAGCGATTGTATGATCGACAGTTTCATAGTTATCATCGGTAAGTTTACCGCCAACTTGTAAACTTTTCTCATTTATTCTTTGATTTTGTGATGTCTGTTTTTGCTTTGTATTTTCTTGAGTAGCATATTGTTCATCTCACTTTGACCGAGCTACGGAAATTGCATTCCTCCCTTTCCCTCCATCCAAACAAGATGGGCTGATTATCCAAAGCCAATACATACATGAGTACATAGTACATCATTAAGCAGGCAGTTCACCAGAAGACGAGTTGAGAAAAAAACGATTACATTAGATGATCATCTACTAGCAATGCTGAAAATTACTCGTGAAAGATATAGCTTGAAAAATGAAATGCCACAATCGACCAGATAATAAGCATTTTGTTTACAACAGATTTGTAAACCCTTTCGGTCAGATACACGGCAGAGCTAGATGGGAGGCATAACCCGAACACACAAAAAAGGAAAAAAAAAAAAAAAAGCCACATACAACTTACTCGATACAAGTTTCAGCCATGAATGAAGGAATAATATCTAAACATTATACAAACTTCTTAATGCTAATACAAAAGAAGCTGAAAAAGCGAACACATTGTCGTACCTGCAGGCAGCAGCATTGCAGTGCCTAATCTTTACTTCGGGTTGCTAATCCCCTTTTTAAGTAGATTTCCGAACTTCCTATACAGCGGCTTTTTCTTCTTTTGCTGTTTGGAGTCGGAGTTGGACCCGTTTTCAGATGGGTGCCCATTATGATCTAGGCTCTCGACATTGTCTGTCCTGGATTCAACTTCGTCATCCAATGAACCCTGTTCTGTTTCCATCTCTGTCGAAAATTCTCTGTCGACTTTATAGCTCTCCCACATTTTCGTGTCAGATTCCGCTGTTTCGTCTTTTACCTTCTCTTTAATCTCAGGTGTCATAGGTTTTCCAGTAACTTCTTCCGAATAAACTACGCCTGTCTGACCTGTTTCTCGACTCACACCATTACTATTTCCCGTAAGCAATTCTTTTTCTGCTCCTTCCTTTTGATGAGGTGTAAGTTCTCTCAAGTGTCCGTTCTCCTCAGAAAATCCTACCTCTTTCGGGAGCAGGTCGTAGTCTTTATCACTATCTGAGACCTCACCATTCTCAGTTTTTCGGTGATGCATTTTGGCTTCTTCAAGCAATTTGGTCAGTTCCTCGATTCTCCACGCATTTGAATCTTCAGCGGCCCGTAGGTGCTCGTTTTCTCTCATTATATTCTGTAGTTCATTTTCTGTCCCATGCAAATTGTCTTTTACCAACAAGAATTTAGCCTCAGTTTCTTCGAGGGCTTCTTTTAAAGAACTTGCCTCTAACTCTAACTTCGATCGTTCATTCTGCATCGTGCATGCTTTTTCTTCTGCTTCGCTAAGCGAATGCACTAACCTCATTATTTCCATCTCCATCGACGACTTTTCTTCTTCGGATCTCTTAAGACCGTTCACTAGTTGTAGCTCTTTCTGCTCCCACTCAGCTTTGGACTCCTCGTGACTCGACTCTGACTGCTCGGTTAACCTCGTTTCCTTTTCTTCTAACCGCTTCACACGGTCTAATAGCTCTGATTCTTTGGCCTCCCACTCGGCTTTTTTGTTTTCATGCTCCAGTTTCGATTCTTGTAACATATTTGTGAGATGGTCAATCTCCTGTTTTGCCTCATTAAGCATGCTCTCGTAATTGTCGTTTGATGCTTTCAAAACCACCTTCAGATCTTCCATTTGACTATCGAACTCTATTTTGGATTCTTTAACTGTGTTGGTCAGATGATCAATCTCTTGTTTTGAATCATCAAGCATGGCCTCGTACTTTTCACTCGTCGCCTTTACGACCTCCTGGAGATGTTCAATCTGATTCTCGAAGTTTTCATGCTCTACTTCACTTGATAGCAATCTCTCCTTGGCTTCCCTCGCTTCAGCGGAAACTTCATGCAAAGCAGACGCCAAGCTTTCCATAGCCATCTTGCTCTTCTCCTCTTCTCGTTTTAACGTTTCCAGCTCGTTAATCAGATTATTCTTCTCTTCTAAGAGATCTTGAACATTAGAAGCCGTCAACTTTTCGTTCTCCAGAGCCTGTGACTTCTCCTCCTTTACGATTTCAAGTTCAGACCTCACTGATTCAATCACCTTCGCTGCTTCTTTAGCCTCTTCACTTGCTTTCCTGAAACGAGTTTCCGATTCCTCCAAATCTTCTTTTCGATTGGCAAGTGAGATTTCTAACAAGGACACCTTCTCTTTGAGAGCAGCAACTTCACACTCTGCCTCGTGAAGCGTGTCACTATTTCCTTCCAATTGCCTCATAACTGAATCCAATGATTCTGATGCCGATCTTTCCAATCTGGCCGTCTCTGCCACTTTGTACTCCAACTCCTCAGCCCTCGCCTTCCACTCATCCAGTGAGCTCAGAGCATACGATTCAGCCATCCTTGCTGCTTCCAACTCAACGTTCATCTGTTCGTATGAATGCTCCATCTGGGACAGCTTCTCCTGGACGCTCTTGGAAACTTGAAGTTCTTGATTTAGAGAATGCAGCTCTAATTGCAAATCTCGTACAATTTTCTCGTTTAACGTCTCTCTTTCAATCATCTGTCTTTCCATACTCTTCGCCTTCTCGAGCTCTCGGTTTAACGATTCAGTCTCTGACTTGAGCTCCGTGACAGTCTGCTCATACAAAGCCGCCTTCTCAACCAACTTTTCTTCTAACCCTTTTGCCTTTTCAAGCTCTCGCCTCATACAATCAATCTCCGACTTTAGTTCAGTGACAGTATCATCGTGAGACTTCTCTCTCTCGACCAAATCTCGTTCGGAGGCCTTTGACTTCTCAAGCTCTTGTTGTAGAGAATAGATGTTCGATTTAAGTTCTTCGATGGTCTTCTCATAAGACTTCTGTTTTTCAGTCAAGTCCTGCTCACAAGTATCCGCCTTTGAAAGCTGCTGTTTCAATGAAGTCAGTTCTGCGCTCAGCTCGGTCAAACTCTTCTCATGTAGCTGCCCCTTCTCGATCAAGTCCCGCTCACAAATTTTCGCCTTTTCAAGATCCTGGTCCCGTGAAGCCAATTCCGCTCTCACCTCTGCCACAATCTTTTCATATGACTTCTCCTTCTCAACCAGTTCCTCGTTACATGCCATAGTCTTATTGAGTTCTTCTCTGAGTGATTCTAGTTCAGATTTCAATTCCACCATGTTCTTCTCCGCAGACTTTTCCTTCTCAATAAGCTCTTGCTCAACGCCCTTAGCTTTTTCGAGCTCTTGTCTTACAAGACCCAACTCGCACCTCAGTTCCACAATTAACCCGTTCTCGGAATGTTCACTCTCGGCCTTTGACTCAAGCAAGCTCTTCAATCTCGCGAGCTCAGAAGAGAGGGATTCGACCTTCTCAGCATGAATTTCAGCGATCTTGGTGGCATCATCAGCATGGGCAAGAGCCTGCGCTTTGGTGTCAATAGCCATGGCCAGCTCTTGCTTAACATGTTCGAGCTCCTCGGTAGCAGCGATAAAACTCGCCATATCTTGTGAGGAGAGTAGTTGACTCCTCACAGTTTCTAACTCTTTCTTCCATTCCTCTTCTTTCGTTTGAGCAGCTTCGATTCCTGCCTGTTCCAGTTCAACAGCTCGGAATTTCTCGATCTCAGAAGCCTCTTCGGCCCGCTTTTGAGCCACCAAAGCCTGCTGGAGTTTCTCATTGACCTCGTCAGCTTGTTTCTTAGCCTCTTTCAGATCATTGAGCATTTGAATCTTTTCTTTTTCGGATAAAACCAACTTTTCTTTTGCTTTCTTCAAATCATCTTGTGCGGCTTGTAACTGGGCCTGTAATTCTGACGGCTTATTGATCCGCGGCTGTAATTTCTGATCGCAACAAAAGACATATAAGTACGTTTCAACCAAAGTTCTTCAAATCGTTACCAACACAGCTTTACAATAGTCTAGAATCCAGACATCCACTATTCTACGATATGAGTCAGGTCTATTTCAGCAAATGATATGGAGTATTTAGATAGCTACCGACCTATACTAAATGAATGGGGAGTTGTTTTGATTATGGGAGCAGAATTACCCCTCCTTCACAAACAGATTCATTTTGAGTGAATTGGCACCAAAGATCGTTGTCATCAAGCAAAATTAATAAATCATACAAAACTAAGTGATAACGACTTTAAGAAAAAGTTTAGTAGAGAAGTTGAACATACGTCTGGTGTAGAGACCCGGGACGAGGATCGACTAACTGGCCTCGACGTAACAGGCTTTGGAGACGCCCGATCACTGGAAAACCGTGAATTGGTAGAAGGTGAATCACCATCTGATTTGAGCGATGCCGAGCTTCCCAATCTGCTTCTTGGTTCACTATCTGATTTGACTGATGCAGAGCTTCCCAATCTGCTTCTTGGTTCACCATCTGATTTGACTGACGCAGAGCTTCCTAATTTGCTTCTTGGTGTCGTTGGTGAAGGTTTGCTTACAGGTGTCTGAAACAATCCAGTTCTGCACATAATTCAACAGTATGATCATCGTTACTCCGACTCTTCATATTACCTCGTATTACCCGTGTCCAACACTCATTGGTATATAACACTTCATTTAAAGTCGAAACATTATTCCTTACATACCCGTGTCTGACACTCGATACTCCACATTGATTTAGCACTTCAAAGTTCAACCATACCCATGTCCAGACACTTCAATCAACATTACTTCGACTCTTCGTATTACCTCACCATACCCATGTCCCACACTCGACACTCCACAATAGTATGACACTTCAACACTTCATTTAAAGCCAGACATATACAGTAATTTTTTTTCAAAAAATAGCCGAGTCTGACACCTTGATACACTTCACTTTCAGAGTTACAAGCCAATTTTTTCAAAAAATCGCCGAATCTTACATTTGGATATTCCCCAATGTCGCAATGTCGGATACTTCTAACCGAGTCTAAGTAACATAAATCATCACACATTCCACTTATAGATCAAGGAAATCTTTATATACTAAAAAATTACAAAGTTTTTTGAAAATTCCACAAATAATTAAAAAAAATGAAGTAATCAACTAGTAGTAGTACCCATGTCATATAAAAAACCTTGGAAAAGGTCAATTAAATCTAGATCTAAACAAAAAATTCAATTTTTCATAAGAAATTCTAAATTAATTGCATAAACTCCATCAACATTTTACATTAGAGCAACAAATTAATCACAGCATTGTACAATTATAGCAAATTCAAATCTAAAATTTACTTCCTTTTTAATTTTACTCCACATGATCACAAAATAATTCAACACAAAATGCAGTAAAAATTAAAAACCCAACAAAAAGAACTAAACTTTATTAATAAAACCATGATTGAGTTAATCAAAAGATGAAAAAACAACAAAATTAACCAAAAAAACAGCAAAATATACAATTAATTGAGCAGTTACAAAATTGATCAACAAAAAGAACAAAACTTTATCACTAAAATCACCAAAATATGCATCAAAAGATCAAATAACAACAAAATTAACCAAAGAATAAGCAAAAAATGCAATGAATTGATTAAATTAGCAATTATTGTCAAAATTAATCAACAAAAAATGCAGCAAAAACCCAACAAAAAGAACAAAACTTTATCATCAAAAGATAAAAGGAAACAAAATTAACCAAAAAAAAATGAGCAAAAATTACAATTAATTAACTAAATCATAAATTATAACTGAAACCCACATCAGATCTATGAAAAAAAGGATTAAAATTTGAGGAACTTACTTAGTTTTAGAGGACATAATGGTGAACAAAAGTCAAACTGAAATGAAAAAAAAACCCAGAAAAATAACTGAAAATTATATGAAATGAAACAAAAAAGATGAAAACTTTAGTGAAGAGTGAATGAAATTTAGTGAATGAAATGGAGTGAAAGAAGGGGGTGATTTGAGATTGAGTTAGTAGAAGAAGAAGAAGTAGTAGTTGTTGGGGGGTGAGAAAAGGAGATGTTACCAGAAATAATCATGAGATTGTTTTTAATGTTTGTGAATGTGTCATGTACTCATGTGTGTGTGTGTGCAAGTATAAATGGTGTAGTTGTAGGAGAGAAGATGACATGAGATTTCCAAAAAGTGTGTATAAAAATATACAAATGCTAAACTAAGACGGTTCCATACGTGATTTGTATTTTAGTTCTTTCGTTCTGTTCAATTGTGGTCGTATATGTTTGTTTTTTTTCATACGAGTATAATTTGTATATGTTTGTTTTTTTCAAATCCAAGTTGTGCAGTTACTTTTTGGCACTATCCATAAACCTAAGAATCTTCGATATTCTGTGATATATGGGTGAAAATATAGTCATGTGTGATCTTGTTTTATTCATCTTCTTAAATACAATATTGATATCAAATTTTTAAAATTGTTTATAACATGTAATTATAGATATTATCATTGTAAAATGCGTCTCGACAAGTATGATAAAATAAATGTATAAATTGAATTTGAATAGAGGGAGTATATAATTACATACCCTTCCTTTTTGGAGTCAAATCTAAAAAGTTGAGGTAACCAAGTTTTTGATACCACAAATTATCAACATAAATGAAAAAGTATCCGAATAAAACGGTTTAACAATAAAAACGTATATAATTGAATGAAATCGGGAATATGTGTTTGTTTTGAAGGAGGGGATAAATGACTTATGAGATTTACAAAAAGGGAGTATAAGAATACAAATACACATGTACAATTGTACAAATTGTGTCTAAGTTGTTTTGGTGAGGGGTGAAAGTCAGTCGTTTTTGTGTACAGATTCTGAATGACTGAACTGCTTTGGAATGGTGCCCACTACTACCAGTCTTTGTGTGTATTTACCACTTTGCCCTTAGTAGTTTTTTCCTTTTTTATTTTTTAAACGGAGACGAGAGATTCGAAATTATGGTATCACCCACAATTATTATAACAAATCAAAATTAAACATAAAACCTTGTACTCTCTCCATTTAAGTTCATTCTGTGCACTTCTTTTTTGACACTATTCATGAGTTTAGAGAATCTTCGATATTTCGGCCAATATATAAGTGAAAATATAGTCATGTGTGATTTTGTTTTATTCGTCTTCTTAAATACAATATTAATATCAAATTTTTATAATTTTTTATAAAATGTAACTATAGATATTATCGTTGCAAAATGTGTCTCGACAAGTGTGAAAAAATATATATGTAGTACATGGATTTTGTAATTGGTTCTATGCCCCATTGCCCCTCTACCAACATCACCTTCTCGGCTCATTGTATTCATTTTCTGATTTAATTGTGGTTTATACAGGTCGGAAATTAATATACATTCCTTTTACCGATACGCCAGATTCACTTATAAGGGAAGAGGTACGAAAAAGGGGGAAAAAAAAAAGCCAAACGAAAATTAATAAACAAACTGACATGATAAAAACTGCAGGGACCTTGTGTACCATCTTTGGTGGGCTAGGAACCTTTGTCGTAATGAGGGATATGTAAGACATCCAAGGAGCCTGGTTACTGATGCTTGGGATGGTGTTCAATTACGCATTCAGATTACGTCATTTGGTTACATATTGAAGGCCAAAGACAAGAGGTGGATGGAGGGAATGAATTTGGGATGACTCTGTTTTGATTTTTGTCTTTGTTGGAAAGTGTTATGTATGGAATGATTGTAAATGGCTGAATATGCAATGCAATGAAACTTACCTTTTGACCAAAAAAAAAAAAGCTGCAGGGATGAAACAATGCGAATAACATTATTTGGGAACGAAGATGACCTAATCAACGAAACAATAGCACAAGCAACCGACGAGGAGAAAGTAGTGGTGATAACATCGACGAATGTAGTGTACTACGAAGGTAAAATATTTGTCGTGTAGGGCAAAACCAAATGCAATCAACATACAGAACTAAAGTATACATGAACTTAGACACTCCAGAAACAAGAAAACTTATGGAAAGGTAGAAAACCAACTTGATATATTTAATTTAACAATAAAATACCAAATTTATTTACATACAGTAGAATACGAACTAACAATTCAATCACAAATTAATAAACAAGGACAACAACACCACTGAAGTCAAGTAAGTAGACCCGAGGAAAGTGAACACAAAAAAAATATGATCTGAACTACTCATTTCTTGCTACGGCGTCCGCAAAGGGGTTGTGGTAGTGATG
>JAUEKU010240350.1:0-15364 GCA_032274805.1 Gypsophila paniculata | reverse complement strand
CTCATTCCAAGTAATAACCAATCATGATGAACACCTTTCACATAGATCGTCACCTGGGAGGTTGTTTTGTAGAATGCTCCAATCTCGCTGGACTTTCTTGAGCCACTTCCTTTCGTTGTTACTCTGGAACCATTATTAAGACAAGATGTATTAAGTGTCACATATCTCAATGATGAAAACTGTAGCCCACAACGAAGACAGAAATGTGTTTTTGAAGGCTAAAATTTAGTAAAACAGGGGATCTACAGAATGGAATGCACCACCAAGCTCTTATTAATAAAGATAGAGCGAGGAAAATACTATACCGGTATGTTGGCTCCTAAGAAAAAATGGTCAACAGGATCCTTGGCGGTATCGAAGCGCTTGAAACTGCAGAGATTATCACCAGAAACATCATTATCTGACTCATTGGTCCTCAAATTGCACAAAACTTCATCTTCATTCATCACTTCTTCAGAGTCGGCTTCAGTAGATACCTCTCCCTTGTCCGAGGTTTTATGTCCACAACCATAATCAATAACACTAGGATTTTGAGAGTCGGACACATTGCTAGAGGCTCTTCCATCAGAAGCATGTGGTTTCTCCTCTTCCTGTACTTCATTTTCTCCGGAGGATTCAGAATCCCCATGGCTGCGTCCGCCAGAAAATATTCCAGAGGCCATTCTAATCATCTCAAAGGCAAAACCTAGCGGCCCATTACCGCCTGAATTATTGCCTCTGACTGTAGCAATGTCTTCTCCTGCCTCGGGATTGTTTTCTGTGCTTTCAGCGGTTTGCTCCTAAAACCAAATGACAAACACTATATGAGATTATTATCTCTGGTTGACAGTGGGATTTCCGTGCACAGAACTATACCTGATGAAGTTACTGGATATTGTTAATGCATCGAAATACTTGGTTACAGGCTTACAGCTTTCATAAGTCGTACTAACACAGTAATACATACATATTCCCCTCTCCTCAAGAAATCACCTTTAGAAACCAGTGTAGGAGAGATCAATCAATTGATAAACCACAGTCACAGTTAGAGGATAAATAGCGGACTACAGCAAAACAAGACAGTTTATGCCTTAAAAGAGTTGAGGGTCGGTTAAGATGCGCCAACTTAACAAGTAGAGTAACAACATGAGACAGAGAAAATAAAGAAAAAGGAGGATATTGGTTCACGCCCGAAAGTTGTCCACAAACAAATAAATGCAGATTAAAAGGGGGCTAGAACCTTTTCTGTGTTAGCAACGACATCCATTGCATCGTCCTCGAGCGTCTCCCAACTAGCAGCATCGCTAACATCGCTCCCACCAATAATTGATTCATCATCTCGACCAACAACATAAATTGCTTGTGGTCCAACCTGATGCCAAATCAAGAGACAAAGTTAATCAAGAATGAGAAGGCTTTGAAATATCAAACTATAGGGTCATATGATTTGTACGCCATAACTTTTAAAAAATAGAGTGAAAATTAGCAGAGTTGATTCAAGTACCGTTGAAACCATTCCATCTGCCCATGTGACTTCAATATCACCATTCCTAAGGCCAGTTATATTTCCAACCCATGACTGATCTGATAATTTGCTACAAGCTTCGACACCCGATGCACCTTCTTTATCATTAGACTCTACCGTAGAATCTCCCTCAACACAATTCGAAACATTCGAGTTCATACGGTTTTCTCCAGAGTCAGAATATATAGTTTCCGCTATGACCGTGGACAAGCGAACAACGACATCCCCATAACAATAATCAAAGTCAGGGTGCACTTCAAGTTCATAAACACTAACAATTTCCTCTTTATCAAATTCACGAGGATCTTCTGGCTGAGCAACCTGTTTTAACCAAATTACACAAGCTGTCTTCTCCTTTGCATCAACACTTCTAATAACACCCACTCGTCTAATTTCGGAGGTGTCCTCATTATCATCTGCCGCTTTCTCTATCACATATTGCTCAGCCACAAAATCGTGATCACCTGGGCTTTCAATCGGAATCAGCAATGTGGAGTCCAGTCCCTGCTCCGAACTCCCATCTTGCCATCTCACATCTACCTTTGTCTTAGTGTTGACAATCAAAAGAGCTCTCTCAAAGCTCTCTTCCTTTTTCCTTGGTTTCTTGTCCCTTTTGACCACAACTTTACGGAGTTTTTTGCGATGAACATGCCAAGTTTCCTGGACATTGTCCTTTGAAACAGACAACGAGCTACTACAAGAGCTCAGTTGTGGTGAAACATTACTCAACACATTCTCATCAACACCATCTGATGTCTCTGCATTATCATGATCCATGGAATCAACAGACTGATTTGATTCCTCTAGTATGAGCTCCTCCTCGTCATGCTGGATGCGACCAGAATCTGATTCTTGAAGTCGCAACTTGGATAAACCTTTATCTAAAGGAATGGAGGACGATAATGCAAGAGAAGGAAGAAAACACCAGTCACCAAGCTGCCAGTTAGCATGACTAAAGCAAGATAATATCTTCAGATTCTTCGGGCTTTGTTCCTCAGCCGGAGAAACAGAAGCGTCCGGTCCATAACCAGAAGAAGCTATCCAATGCACATATACAGACCCAACTGTGACCTTTATGACGGTGCCTTCTAGCCTTTTTGCTTTCCACTTACCTGATAACCACTGACCATCTTTGAAAACAGAGGAGGAGCTTGCCTTAACGCGTTGACCAGGATGATAAGGGCAGTGGCCATCTTCAAGCAAATTCTTGGCAATTGGTCGGAGTCGTAAGGGCTCAGCCCCGTTTACTTTACAGACAGAACCATCATTAAATAGTACAGTCACATTATCCATAACATCATCAACCCGACCTAACCAAGAACCGGAAACGACATAGTCCCCGACCGTAATATCTCTTACTCGTTTAACATCTGTGGAAGATACACCCTTGACAATGGAGCCATCGGGAGCTAATAAATCAACAGTCATATTAACATCAAACACAAGACCAACTTGCCCGGTGGGGTCCAAGGCAGAGGCAACATAATCACCTGGTAAGAAACCTCTATCTACCACAGTCAATTCATTTTGGTTATGTGTGGTCTCCGAATCATCCATCCACAATACTCGCACATGATCTGCAATAAGGGGACCTCTCTCGTGGTCATCACCGTTGGCCTTCCCATTTTTTTCCTTATGATCACCTTCATTTTCAACATTGCCGTCCTTCTCATTCTCCTCCATCCCTTCATCCTCCTCTTCTTCTTCCTCCTTTCCTTCACCAGAATATGGCAATTCATCATCATCTTTATCACTATCATCTTCGTCGTCAATAATACCACTTTCTGAATCTGAATCACCAGCAACTTCTGTTACAACCCCAATCAGACTACCATCATTACGCCTAACGACATCCTGTCGATAAATATGGTTTTCAGTCTTAGGGTTCAGCAGACCATGCTCTTTGGCTTCATTATCCAAACTACCCTCCATACTAACATCCCCACTCACTGAAGGATTCCCGCCGATGCTACTGTTCCCTTCAGAAGTATGTGAGACATCATGTTGATCAGTGTCCATTTAAAAAACCTGTAGAAAAAATTATCCGACTACTTAGGTACAGCTCAAAACAAACAAAACCACAAACACACGGACTATGACCAAACAAAAGCCACTACTTCCTTTACCATTTAACTTGCCACTACTTCCTCCACTTCATCCAATTGTATACGTCTTTTAAAATATATGAAGGAGATTTTAAAAAATGTATACAATTGGATGGAACAGAGGAAGTACTAATTAAAGCCATGAACAGCGCAAGAAGAGTCGTGACAAAACAAAACTTCGACTTCCGAGAACAATTGCCTACACCAAATGCCAAATCCTGAAGTTTCCTTTCACCAAACCTATACAACATCCTTCAACCGATTCTATAAGCCTTGTTATATGTTCCCATATTCGAAAACCTCGCCCCACCCCCCTTTCAAAATGTCAACTAGCTTAGCTGGTAAAATCCTTGACTAGTGCTACTCATGATATAGGTTCGAAATTCATCCAAAATTCCACGTAAAGACTGCCACCATGGCTTCCTACATATCCAAAAAATCGACACCATATTTCCATAAACTCCACCAAATGCATACCCTCCACTTCACAAATATTAAGTCAATCCGTCAATGGCTACAATTTTAAACACAACTAAAAAAAATAGCTCTTCAATCAGCTCAAACATAACTTCGACGACATATTCTTGTTTAAGACCGTCTTAAGTCAAAGACCACATTCATAACCTATTTAAATACGGTCATATACGGTTAAAATGTGCATTTAATGAGAGGAATTTTGCGAGAGGTCTTAACTTACAACGGTATTTTCAATCACATTCATGCTACAAAAAACAATACGACCTAAATTTTTAACAACAAATTATTCCACAATTTATTTCCATAATTCATAACAAATACAAATTTCCAAATAACAAAAATTGATCATTAAGCAACGCAGCTTACAAAAACCGAATATTTATACCGCCATTTCGAATATCGTGCTAAAAAATATCAACAAACACAATCAAATTGCAACAAAAAAAAATTAAAAATAAAATTCAAGAACTATTTCAAATGATCAATAGCAATTGATATAATTATACAAAAAAAAACAATATAAATAAATAAAACGATATTTAAATTAATGATGAATTAATAGAATGAGATAGAATTTACCTGAGGAAATTAAGAAGGTAATTTTATTTTAATTTAATTTATTTTTATTTTTAATTTAATTTTGGTGAGATGATTGAGAAAATAAATAAATAAGGAAGAAGGAGGTGAAAAATGTTGGGGGATTAAATCAGCAATATTGAGATGATGGACTTTTTTGTCTTGAGTTTGGTTCCAAATGTTTTTGGTACCATTTGAATGTTACTTCTAATATAGGGGGTTCAAACTTACGTTGAGATTTGAAAATCGTATACAATTGGATAAGGTAAAAGTCGTTAAAATTTACACAAGTATATTAATAGATAGGTTATTTACACAGCTAAAAGGAATATATAATTTTCCTTCGACGTTTCATTAACTTCCAATGTTGACTGAAATAAAATCACATCTAAATGATAAATACAATATTTTGAATATTTGCATTTTCAATGTTGGAATTACCTCTTGTTTTTTTTTATCAACTTATCTATGTCATGATTTTATGACCACAGTGACTTATATACTACGAGTAATATTTTAAAAAGAGGTGGAATGTTATGCGGGCAATAAGTTATTTATAAAAAGTGGATCAATAGTTTCGAAGTAGTTGGTCAATGTTAATTTTGTATTAATATATGATGGGTAGTATTCCTTATAATATGGTTTAGACGTGCCTTGATGTATAAGGGTATTCTAAGATAATTCTGTTGTAGAAGTAAAGTAATGTTATGTGCCTACTTAAGAAAATGAGAGGTATCAAGGAATATTTTTAGAATGCGGTTGAGGCAAGGTAGGCTTGTTTGTAAGGTCAAGTAATGTATTTCTCTCTAGTCGTCGTTGAGATAATTGAATTAATTTGTTATTTATCGATAAGGAATTATAAATAAATGGAAAATATAATATAATACAAACTACGCGACTATTTGCATCAATTGCTTAAATATCTTTCATAAATATGTTACCACAACGAAAAATAAGTAAAAAGTACAAAATTAATACGAAGTACTCCATACATAATTGCAAGGAAAGTACAATCGGTAAACCTTAAAACGATGCGAAATTAAGAAAATTGAAAAAGAAAAACTTCGTAGAATAGAATAGAACTCAGGTTATGGAGCATGAAATGTATTTAGGTTTATAGAAATTATCGGTCAAATTATACATAAATATAGTACAAAACCACTTATCTATGATTGCCATTCTACATTTGTCTCTAGGATTTTTGAAGGCTAAACTAGTGCAATAGTAATAGCCGGGCGCGTGTCTGCTCTTATCCATCATAATCACCCTCTGCAAATTTATTTTCGGGATAGAAAACGGCCACAACTTGATTCCCGCCGAATCTCCTCCCGTTCATTCCTGATCGAGCTTTGGACGAACCATCTGTGTCCGCATACTCCAAAAACACCTATAATAAAGGACAAGAAAAGTTTTTTTAGAAATTAACCCGCCCTCAAAATGACAATAACGCTAGTACCATATTCTCATGTTTAGCCATAAATATGTGAAACTTTCACTTCTGCGAGTCCTGTTACTGTGTTGTTACTTACCTTTCCAACTCCAGGTAAAAGTTCTCCATTTGGTCCTGGTCGAGGGATGACAACATTCACCAACGAACCTAAGATAAGAAAAAACGGTTTACAGACGAAAGATTAAAAAATTGCATGAGATGATACAAAATAAAACAAAATTCTAGGCAGCCTAGCACATTAACTACTCTCGTAAGACATAAGAGAACCGAGGAGAAGGGTAAGACGTGAAGAAGATACCCACCAAATTTTTCACCTTCCTCTTTCATGTCAACAAGTATATCTTGATATTCTTCATCGTCTTTAAGATCATCTGCGGTAACCACTTGGGTTAAGCACACAACCTTGGTGGCTAGAGCTCCTGGTTGCAACATCAGCTTCTGCAAATAAAGAGAAGTAAAGATTTTTGGACAACCTCTATGATAGAAATATTGGTTGCCAAAGTTATGAGCCCGGATGTATCACTCAGGGAGCTCATCGAGTTTCGTTGCAGTAGTACAGATATGCAAACAAAATTATCAGCAAGAATGTGGAAACACTGATGAAATGAAAGAGGAAAGAGCTTAAGGCTCGGCATTTATATTCTGCATTCTTTTTTTAGGGAAGGGATTGTTGGGGTCTGGTTGTCAAGGTCAATGTCACGGAAACGTTACCTCCAATATGTAAAACGAGTTTTGGAACAGAATTATCAACCCTTGATAGGCTGATGGTTTTGGGTGGTATGCAATGAATTCACAAACGTGATTTTTTAAAGGGGAGAGTGGCAGCGAATTCTACTGGTCAAGGTATTGCAAATTGCATTGATGCTTTTACTATAGGTGAATAGCAAGGTAAAACAAGTACATCACTGACACTGATAAAATCCGATTGAAATTATCAACATATTTGCTTCGGCAAACAGCATTACAGCAACTTCCTCAGCTATATCTTCTCTATACCCAACTAAAATCACTTGGCTCATGATTGAGGCGATCCTGGAGAGTGGATAACTGGTCATAGACTCGCAGGCAATGGCAACCTCCGTCTTCCAATTATTAATTTCTATAATAGGCTTTTGATTCACATAAAACAGTGTCTATAAAAAGTTGGACCCATATTGGCAATTAGTCACCCAGACATCTCGTTAAGATCTCACCCAGGGAATCGTTAGAGTGATTCCTTGTATCTTTTTAAAAAAGGCCTCACTCATTGCCTCAGCAAGAAAAACTTAGGGCAACAATTGCCCAGAGAACAAATAAGAAGTCACACATGAACTGTGAACATTAATTTACGGGTCCAAAGCTGCCATGGTAGGTAACATGCATACCTATAATGAATACTCTGGACATACCTCAACTCTAGCAGATGTATAAATATTATAACACTCCGTAGTATGCTAGGATACATCCAACGGAAAAGAAATGATGCATACCTGCAACAGAATCTGCTGCTGTGCATGCTGCAGAACAATCTCTTGCTCAGGCTTAGGTTGCACTGTTCCCTGAGTAGCGCGTCTAACAGTAAGTGTTTTATCACCCATTTTAATCCCATTCAATGCTGCACAAGCTACATCAGTAACAGATGGGTCTGAATAAACACAAAAGGCATAGCCTTTGGAATTCCCAGTTTCTCGGTCCTTCACAAGATCAAATCCCCGTAGAGGCCCAAAGGACTCTAGTAATTCTCGAATTTGTGATTCGGTAAAGTAATATGGCAGCCCACCAACAAAAATACGATCAGGGCCCTCAAGTCCACCCACTGAGCCTGGTGTTAGCCCAACAGCAGCAAGGTTCAAATTAGGGCTGGGTTGACTGGGACCTAGAGTTGCGGCAAGTGCAGGATTATAGTCACTCGGTCTTCTCACCTTGACAGGTGTACCCTGCACAAGGCCAACATAGAAAATGTGACAATGAATAAGATGACCATAACAGCATAAGCCTCTACATAATTGAATGGAGATGTTACCACAGCCTTAGTTCCCAAAAATAATAGGTAAAAACCATTGTACAGGACCGTGTGAACGGAAAAGTAGATAATAAAAGAGAGAAACTAAGGGAGAAGAAAGGAGTAAATAGAAAGGAGATGGAACGGGTAAGTAATACCAAAAAGAACACGCCTAAAACAAGTGAAGATAACACGTCGTAAACAACTATGATTATCCCTAGAGAAATGAAAGTACATCTACCATTTAAAACAATGTGGCATACCTCTAATATAATACCATCCAATGCCATGGCATTACTAGCTTCCTCTACAGACCTCATCTCCACGAAAGCAAATTTCTTTTCATGATTTATATAGACATTGACAACAGCATCACCTATCAAAACGTTGAAAGTTAGATGATTAGTTGAAACTTGAGAGAAAATGGATCTAACAAGGAAGAGTTCAATACAAACCTGGTCCAGCAGTATTTCCACCTATAGCTGCCATAACTTGGCTAAAAAATATTGCAACCGACTGGCAAATAGAAACAGTAAAATGCATGTCAGTAACCAAATCACAAATATAAGACGCTGAAAATTTTGACTCTTGCAGTAGATATAGAGACACAGTAGAATAAGCAAGCCATTGATCCATGAAGAAGAAGAAGAAGAGGGATAAGAGCTAGCTCAAAGTGACAAAACCCATATTTAGAAAAAAAAATAAAAAAAAAATTCAACGAACGTGGATGAAAGAGGAACTAACAAACAAAACTGCTAGAAAGACAAAGGGAAGGGCAGGGGGTAAGCATCACCTACCAAACAGACTACTATAATATACAGAGTATCACCTGAAGCAGAGTGGAAATGTCAACAGTAGAAGGCACATTACTACATTTACAAGACAAAACTAAACATAACAGAACTAGAAGGCACAAAATAATCAATGAACTGACAACAAAGACCTGTTCATTAGCAGTGGGAGGAAGCCCTCCAACATAAACTCGACGTGCATGCCTTGTTGCCTGACATTAAAAAGATTATGATTAAGAATGAGAGAGACTAAAAGGGCGGAGACCGGGGAGAGAGAATTAAAAGAAAACACAAGGAAAAACCACTCAAATAACCTGCTGGGTCATTGCTTGCATTGGCATTATAGGAATAGACCCCAGCTGCAACATCAGCAGCAATAACCACATTAGACGCTAAATGATAAAAAAAAGTATCTGTTAAAAGCATGTGAAATATAGGACAGGAAGGCGAGGACATACTTGTCCAGTAGCCATCGACAGCATGTTGGGGGAAAAGAATCCAGTAGCTGGTTGTGCTGTTCCAGTGATCTGCCCCGCCATGGCTAATAACACAAGTAACATTTTAGCAAACAAGACATATAGTTCAACTAAGGAAATGGAAAAGCATGATTATAACGTTTTTTTATACCCTCCATATAGAATATGTATCCCTAGTAATTATTGTTTAGAATGAAAAGATATCCTCAATAGCCTTTGTTTGCTTTGGCTGCGGCAAATACATATACCATTAAGAGATGAAGGGAAGATACATCAGATTCAAGTGACGAAGGAAACTGCAATTCTACCAAAACAGGCAATAGTTGCCGGTTGAAGATGAAGTGGCCCATCGACGCTCGTGGAATATATACTAGAGAAGTCAGCCCACGCCAATTGTCAGCAGAGTGGGGAAATAGACCCAACATTGCCTTCTTATGCAAAAAACAGAACACAAAGAAACAAAAACACCAAACACAAGAACAAACCAACACCACTCAGTTCCAGAATTATTGCAGCAAGTACGAAGGAAAGTAATTTAACTTGAAGATAGCTGAGGCAGAATATAAGATATATACTCGATACGATAACAAGAAAACCTTACCAAGCTGATATCAAGTAACTTGATTAAAAATTAATGATATCCTACAGGAGATCACCTCATCCCCCTAAAGTGGAGAAACAAGAAAAAACAACCAATGTAAAGAAGTGGGGGTGGGGGCCGTGATTTAGAAGAGAGAACAAAGACAAACAAATATACCTGCTGCAGTAGCCAGCATCGCAGAAGCCGGAGGTGCCATGTCAAACCCGCTAACCCTTTTGCTGTAGCAACGTCGGTTGATAGCATATGATATAAACTTAGAGATTTAATAAACATAAAAACGTTTTCACAAAGATAATTGATTGAAATAACGTCAGTGTTCATCAGACGCTTCAAACTGGCACCAGACTTAACTTTTGAATCAACAAACAACAAATTGATAAACAAGGTTTCCACAACAGTTAATGCCTAATGTTGTGAGGGATGTGCAGCCTCAAAATGCAAGGACTTTCCAGAAACTGACCATATAATTAGAAAAATGAAAAATACAGAAGATCCGAAACATACAGAGAGAAACCAACAAGGTTTTCAGACACTACCACAACCTCAAACACAAGGACTCCCCCAAAAATAGACCATAATGCTAAAAAAATGACAATATCGTAAGATTGAAAACATAAATACAGCTGGCAAGCTAACAGGGCCAGCACTCAGCAGACACTACCCCATACTACCCATATGTCTGTCATCTTGTCATATGCAAGAGGAACAATCACTTAGAAATCTTTAAAATTTGGCCATCTCATAAAGATGTTAATATCTTGCAGTGAGCAGAAAAGGCAGCAGAAGGGAATAGCACATGGAGCTAGAGAAAAGGCTTCCAAACAAAATACGAAGTAGCACAGAACAGAGAAGACCATCATTTTCTTTCACGTTTAGCATAGTCATTACATAGCAGATGACAAATAAGAAGGTGAGCCACAGTATTAGATATTATGATGTTCAAGCAGCAGCTTACTTGGTGTCAACAACTATTCTGGCCATTAAAACATTTTTGTGTTCAAAATATGGTGCCTCATAACACACATTGATCTGACAAACGAGTAAGTACAGATAATCATGAAGCGTGAAAATCGTATTAGAAACAAAGTAGAAAACCAACCTTTTGGAGCGAGAACGAGATCGTGACCTCGACCTGTGTTCAGATCTTCCCCTAGAACGGGATCTGCGTCTACTACGCCTATCATCTCTATCACGGTCATAATCCCTCCGCCTAGAATATGCAACAGTCAATCATAGAGGCCTCAAGCAACACAATGACCTCAGAAGATGAACAATGGAGAAGTAGATGTACAAAAGACCAATGCTGTCCAATCCATGTACCAAAGGACAAATGCATGGCATTATTTCTTTTAGTGGAACATATGCATCATGAAAAACTCAATGTGGACATTTAGTGATACAGGATTTATTTGTGACAATCCACCAAATCACTTCTCTATACCACTCCGAAAATGGGCTCACAAGCTAATAAAGTAACGGTGATACCAAGCCAAGAACAATCCATGTGTGCAGAAGTACCTTTTAAGTCTTCACTCCAATGAAAAAAAAAAGAACAAAAAGAAAAAAGAGGAACTGAGGAAGTAAAATATATTTGGCAAGCTATATATATGTTTCTTGCCTGTCATGGTCTCGGCTTCTGCCTCTGCGGCTACCATCATCGTCCTCTCTATCTCTGTGACGATCACTTCTATCACTCCTATCCCTATGTCGATCTCTGTGACGATCACGATCACGATCTCTATCACGATCTCTATCACGACTCTTTTCTTTGTCTCTTTCCCTGTCCCGGTCCCTACTCCTCTCTTTATGTCTATCTCGTTCCATGTCCCTGTCATTATCTCTTTCGCTACCTACATCCCGCACCTTCTCCCGGTCCCTTTCTCTGCTTCTTGAAGAATTTCTCTCGTGATCATCAGATTCATGCTGTCCAAAAACATACATTTCAGCATATGACAAAAATAACTCAGAAAACTCACTCATAATAGACTGCAAAAAGAGTGTGAAATCCGATATAGGCCACTAAGTCATATGAAATAGAATTTAGGCGAGTCTACATTCTTACATGATATCAAATTATCAATAATGGTTGTTGCAATGTTATACAATCTTACAATCAAACTTACGAACATCACTGTTTGTGACCTATACTTCTCAAGTTCTCATAGTTCTCAATCACATCTAAGACAGCAGAAACACAGAAACTACATCGTACGAGAAAACAGGACTTTCAAATTTTTTGTGAATTTCCGGCAAATAAAGACCACATTTACCAGAGATTTTGAGTCGTTATAGTCTTCAGCACCTCCATTGTCATTTTCCTGTGGTTGAGGAAATGAGCTGTAGTTATCAAGATCCTCCTGATAATCCGACATCCTTCACCTGCAAAATCAACTCGCGGATCAATTACAAAACATACCCAACAATGGGTGTCATACCATTTGACAACAAGCAGCATAGCTTTTAATATCCGCAAGAGTCTACCAACCAACATAAGCAGAAATGCAAACACCACAGTAATTACGCACAAAGCATACAAAGTCATAACACAATCACAAAAATCAAAATGAAAATGTGCTAAGCAGCTTCAACAAAGAAAACGAACATCAAAACAAACTTACAGTACATTAAGCTAGTTCCATTAAAAGCAAAACTCATAATACACCGAGTGTACCACGTACTGTAAACCCCAAACAATGAGTAATGAAATTTTCATATTTTCCAATTATTCTACTTTGTTATACTACGAGCAATTAGAACCGGTACTCGGTCTACCTAAGAATTTATCCAACTAAAAAACCGGTGAATCACTCTTACAAGTTACATGCCTAAATTAGTTAACCTAATTCAACACATTGAAGAAAAATATAAATCTCTAACAAGCTAATTTCATAACAATACCGAAGCTTCTCACGAAGAAATAAATGTACATATTTTTGCAATGATTATAATTAGTCATCTAACGAAACTACGAGCAATTTGAACTATACTCGGTCTACCTAAGAATTTCTCCAACTAAAAACCCATTGAATCACTCTTACAAGCCACTTCCTAAAATAAGTTAACCGACCTCGACTCTTTGAAGAAAGAAATGAATCTTTAACAAGTTAATTTCATAACGACACCGAAGTTTGTCACGTATTGTACACCTTAACCAATAATTCTCAATGATTCTAATTTGTTATATAAGGAAACTATGAGCATTTTAATCGATACTCGGTCTACCTAAGAATTTCTCCAACTAAAACCCGTCTAATCACTCTTACAAGCTACTTGCCTAAATTAATAACCAAATTCAACACATTGAAGAGTAAAACAAATCTCTAACAAGCTAATTTCATAACGATACCGAACGTTTCTCACGCATTGTACACCCCAACCAATAATTCTCAATGATTCTAATTTGTTATATAAGGAAACTATGAGCAATTTGAACTCGTACTCGGTCTACCTAAGAATTTCTCCAACTAAAAAACCGTCGAATCACTCTTACAAGCTACTTACCTAAATTAATCAACCAAATTCAACAAATTGAACATAAATAAATCTCAACTAAGCTAATTTCGTAACGATACCGAAGTTTCTCAAGTAATTTCAACATCACAACACTTCAAAGTAGATTATAATTAACTAAATAACTACGATTTAAAGCAGAACGACATAATAAAAAACAAATTAAAAATTGTTAATTGCAATTAAAAATAACATGAAATCGTTCATATAAGATAACATTAAAGAAGTAAAATCGATGAAGAATTAGAATGAATGAGAAGAAAATTACCAGATCGAAATGAAAAAGGAGAAGAAATCGAAGTAATTTAGGGATTTTAATTGAATTTTCGGTACAACGGAGGAACAAAAGAGGGTAAAATTTGGGGTTTTAGGGTTTTCAATTGCAACTCACAATGGTGCACTTTTTTTAATATAATATTGTACGTAGTTTAGTACCGTAATACGTAACAGTGCGGTTTATTGGTTATATTTTTCTTTTGGGTTATGCTCTTTCCTACACCCATTTTACTCCATCCTACACCCTTTTTCTACTTTTACCCTTCTCATTTCTCCCTTCCTCAATTATTTTCATTACTTTTTCTCTCTTTTTTTCTCTTCTTTATTCATTCATCAATTCATTCAATTTTTATTCATTCATCAATTCATTCAATTTCCGGGTGGTGATTTTCTAGTGGTGGTGCCGGCAAGGGCGGTGATGCCGGCAGGAGTGGTGGTGCCGGGTGGGGTTATGGGGGTGGGGGCCGTCGGGTATGGGGGTGGGCCGGCGGTTATGGGGGTGTTTATATTTTTGGAAGAAATTGACATTTCGGGCCAAAATAACTATGAGTTAATTGGACCGAAGAATGGCGACTCGGGAAAGTAGTATTTATTCCCGGGCAAAGTTTGATAGTGTTTTGTTTAAGTCGAACCAAAATAGCGATTGGGTCATTTGATCCATTAAAAGGTCCACGAGAATGGTTTGCACTTCTCGAGCTTTTGTTTTTGTAAATGATTTTGCAGAAACGGGCCATAATAATCGTGGGTTATATGGTTCATTTAGGTTTTCAAAATGTTTCGGGAATAAGTGATAATTTCCGGATTTTGTAAAAGACTCGATTGTTATATGTCAGGCTGAAATGGTTATAGGCCATCAGTCCAACGGAGTGTTTTGCTAAAAGCAGTTTAGAATGCTTTAAAACTTTTGCGAATCAAGATTTTGAAAATAAATTGTAAAAATTTTCGAAAGATTTTGACATGACGGGTCCTGAAAAGGACCTAGTTTCGAGTTTGTACGTTTGACACGGGGTAGTCAAAAGGTAGGCTTAGGGTCCCTCCAGGCCTTTCCCGAGCGTTTATGTAGGATTGTCCATATGGCCCAACATTATTTAACAAATAGGGGCGAATATGGGTCCTAGAGCGCCCGTTCAGACCTCTTTACGGCGAACCGTGAAGGGTTGAGTAAACGGCTATTCAGAATGGTTTTGCTAAAATGTAGCGCCTCCATTAGGGACCGTTCCTCGGGGTCAGTTTGGTCGTTTTGAATCCCTTGGTAGTACTCTGAACAAGCAAACCAAGGTATTCGACTCAGACAAATCAGTTTGAAAGAAAATCATTTTTTTTTATTTGAACCGTTTTGAGGTTTTCGAGTTTCACCTCTTAGTTTTTCAAAATAAAAAGTTTATTTTTAAAAAGAAAAACTTGAATTCCCCAGCGGAGTCGCCAATTGTGGATACCGAAAAAATCGGGTCCCCATTCGACGTTTTGCTGAAAGGGATGCCTTCGTTTCGCGCGTCGGGAGTAAGTTCGAAAGCTGCAAAATTGTTGTTAGTGCAAAGGGGGTGCATTTGTTTAATTTCAAAAGAGTTAGATTTAACGACTTTTGAAAAGAACGATTAAAAGATTCAATTAAAAATT
>JAUEKU010240349.1:0-24768 GCA_032274805.1 Gypsophila paniculata | reverse complement strand
TCTTTTCCTCTTTTCATTTTTTTTTTTTTTTTTTTTTTTTTTTGAAAATGAGACTCGTAGGTCTCAAAATGTGTTGCGTCTGCTCTTGTGGTCATGGAGTCTAGTAAAACAGGGACGATCGAGGGAGAGGTAAGGCGGGGATCGGAAACGTGAAGAAGGTGTGCATGTATACCGACTGCCGAGAAAGAAGAGTATCGAGACTTTTAACATTTGATCCGCCGGATATGGGCTAGAGAAAAGCCCATCTCCGGCGGAGAAGGACTAATGTTAAGGAGGCGGTGGATTGGGGCGGCGGCGGTGACCGGTGTTTAAGGTTAGGGTTTTGGGGGTGTGAGAAAGGGTGTTTTTAGGAGAGAGAGTTTTACTATGGATGGTTGAAATGTCATAAAGTCAAACAGTAGGATATATATATATATATAGCTGCAAGATTTCCAACATTTGGTATCGAATCTTCTCACCGGTGTAGATATTTTGTAAAGACATTAAGACGATTTAATATAGAAATGATATAGGATTAGAACTTGCAAGCTACTCCGTACTATTTATATGTTTATTGTCTCAACCTTACCTGCTCCATTTTTTTAAATAGGGCTATAGCATTAAACTTGCGTGTCCGTATAATGGCAATTTTTGCAACTCCTCTTAGAAAAAAAACCAATTATTTATTTTACTTTTTATATGCATCGTCAACCATTAATTTTGTCTGGTACACAAGTATAAAATTCTTTATTAGATATATCGCTTTTAACATAGCTTAAAAAATCTTTATTTAAGATTGGGACGATAAATGACTAGTTTAATACGGAGTATATATTTTACTATCATGATTTTATTAAACTGAACCCAACAACCATTTTTATAGAGTAGCCAAGAAAGGCTATCTTTAATGTGGAAAATTACAAGCACTAAATGTTCGTTTATTGTGTACGATTTTAAAGTGACCAATTTTGAACTTTGGAGATATGGATTTGTTTCTTAAGAAGAAAAATGATACTCCCTACTTATTGAAAAGAGTCAATTGATGAGACGGAATAAAGGAAAAAACAAATAATAAAAGCCGATAAAAAATGGTAAAAAATTAGTTCCACGATTGACTAAATCCTTCGTCTACATGGACTAGCTCCTTTCTTTTTTCCTGCTTTTTTTACTTTTGGTTGGGAGTAGCATTTGACGGTTGATTAACGGAAGTAGATTTGAAGTCCTTAACTGGAAAGTCTCATAGTTTAGGTCCTTACCTAATAAATGATGGAAAGTTTAAGTCCTCTTCTTACCCTTAACTCGTTACAAAATTAACAACTCACATTAAATGACATTATTTAAATAATAATAAATAAATTTTTAATCAATAAATGTTTTCAACAATCACTTTACTACTTTTAGAGCCCTTTCTCGACTTATCTTGACCATTTTCCTAATGATAGTAAAATAGTTCAACTTTTTTTTATTGTAAGAGACTATCCTCCATAAATTCACAAGAAATTGATCTACCTAATAGATTGATTAAAATATAAAATAGGTGAAAAGAGGGTAGCCGACGAAATGGATGATAACGGATAAATGATAATATGCCGAGCTTTATCCAACACATCATTCATCCAACACTTAGAATTCTATTTTTGGGAAAAAGAAATTACAAAAATATAGATAAAGGTAGAATAATATATTGTTGTAATGAATGATTAAACTAAGAAAAACATGAAGTGTCAAAATTTTAAGAAAAGAGAGAAACTAACAAGGAAAAAAAATCCCCCCAATAGTTGCTCATGCTCTTATACATCTTATTTATACCGTATACTCCATATTTAGTTATAATTTGCAGTAAAATGAATAAACAAAAATATTTAAAGTGATAAAAGGGTCAAGATTCTATATATACCTCCTTAAAGTTTAGGGAAACAATTTTAGTTCAATAATTATAACCATTAGAATCCTTTATAGGATTCAAAAAGTTAAATAACGGCTGCGTTGGTAAAATTAACTAAAAATGTAGCTAAAAACTGAAATGATAGCTGAAACCTAAAAAGGCAACTGAAATAAAAAAGGTAGCTGAAAACGAGAACCTGATAAGTTAGCTGATTATCATTATAGTGTTTGATAAACAAACTGAAAATGTAACTGATATTGTGCAAAAGGACGTAAAAGGACGGTAAAATAAAATTACTTTAGTAGATTAGATAAGGGTAAACTGTTAAAACAATCTATTTCAACTACGTGAAATTTTAATAAGCTACCTGGAGTAGCTTATTATTTCAGCTACCTGAAATTTTTTTCAGTCACCCTTACCAAACACTTCTAGAAAAAAGAAATATTGAAATTGTGGTCAAACCAAGTAGCTAGTCAAATAATCTAGCTGAAATGACGCGCCAAACAGAGGCAAAATGTTTTTCTATTTGATGGTAGACCTTATAAATGACCAACATATTCCTACTTTTTGCACTTTACACATGTGTCAAGTTTCATATGTAAAATCTATATCTTTATTTATACTCCCTCCGTCCCAGTGAATTGTTAACGTCTGATATTTGAGGGTTTATATATGATGCAATCAATCCTAATATTTTTGTGAATTATACAAATTTCATATAATATAATGTAAATGAGCATGTTATAATGGGTTATGTGTATTAAGTTACTCGATATTTGTTTTTATACTTCTTCATTTCTAGTATTTGTTTTTGAATCAAAACTGAAACGTTAATAATTGACTGGGACAGAGGGAGTATATATTATTGAAAATGAGTTTTAACACGTATATGACACTCATCCTCACAATGATTAAAGCTTGATGTGAAGAGAGGTGCTCGTAATGAATTACGGAGTATAATTTATTAAGAAATAAATAAATAAATTATTGATAACTTTAATGTCATAAAAAAATGAGCTAATTGACAAAGTTGTATTTATAATTTTTTTAATTTTAAAGAAAATTTTAATAATTTAAATTATTTAGATAAAACTTACTTGATCACAGCCGAAACACAATTTGTAAAAATAAGTATAAATTTTAGTAGCAAAGTTTAATTAAATTCCGTAATTAGAAAATGTATAATTGAGTTTTTAAAAAAAATTACTTTAAATACTTGATTTTATTCTCAAAACATATGCATGATTCCACATCATATATCTTCTATAACAGGAAATGCCTGCATATGTCCGGAGTTTAGACACCACTTGAATGGAGTTGAGTTTGCTGATTCGGTAAGCTTAAACCTTCACAAATGGCTCCTTACAAACTTGGAATGTTGTTGCTTGTGGCTAAAGAACCCGAAACTACTCGTCGATTCTCTTTCCACCAACGCCGAAGTCCTTAGAAACAAAGCTACTGATTTAGGGAACGTCATAGATTACAAAGACTGGCAAATCGCCTTAACACGGCGTTTTCGAGCTCTTAAACTTTGGGTTATCATTCGTCGACATGGGTCAACCAATCTGATGTCCCATATACGAAGTGATATTGAGTTGTCCAAATATTTCGAATCCCTGATGGAGAAAGACGCAAGATTTGAGCTTGTTGTTCCGAGGAACTTTTCGTTAGTGTGCTTTCGGTTAAGGCCCATGGATGGAGATGGTAATGGAAATGTATTAAATAAGAAGTTTTTAGAAGCTGTGAATTCGAGTGGCAAAGCTTATATGACTCATGCTGTTTTGGGAGGGATGTTTTCAATTCGTTGCGCCATTGGAGGAACTTTGACAAGTAAGATTCATGTTGACGGGTTGTGGGCATTGCTTCAGGAAAAGGCATCGTTTATGTTGTCAAAGAATGGGTGCTTCAATTCTTCAATTTGACTCATGAACGTTATGACTCATTTATAAGAATGGACTGATGCGTACGATACTAAATATATCAAAAATAATATAACGCCACTAGGTGATAACATCGGTCAGCTTATTATCTAAACTTTTGATATTTTCTTTATAATTTGTGGCGAACTAGTGATCATTGTTGGAAATATGAATCGTTGGTCAACATCCGTTGATATACTGATAGACAAATAATAACTTGAATAATGATTTAATCAATAAGTCTCCCTTAAGACGGGTCGACCCGTCTTAAGAAAAGACCTCTCACAAAAAAAATGGATAGTGCAAGTTGCACTCCCACTTGCACTACCCATTTTCTATAAGTGGGTTTTTCCCCTCACAACCACTATCCGTCTTAAGGTTAAGACGGATAGTGGCCGTCTTAAACAAGAATTTGCCTTTGTGCACATTGAAGTTGTCTAGTTTAAATCTCAATTTGAATTCCTTACGCAATATATTACTATAAGTATAACAAAATATTACTCCCTCCATTTCATTCATTTAGCCCCACTTTTCTTTTTTGGCAATTTCATTCATTTATCCCCATTTCCAAATTCATATACTTTTTTCATTGAAAATTACTAAAAATAACCCTACTTTTTCACAATTTTACATACACACAACTTACATATTATTTGAAAATACCATTATACCATTACTTTTTCCCACTTTCTTAAAACTCGTGCCAATGGGGCTTTATGAATGAAATGGAGGGAGTACTCCATAGTCCATAATACAAAAAGTTAAATAACGAAAACATAAAAGAAAAAAATAAAGGAATACAGAACTCAGAGCAACAAGAAGCAAGCCACATGGACAGAAATACGAGTAGGTAAATAACTCCTATTTAGAACTCCCACTTCACTCCTTTTTATACCCTCATTTTCCTTTTTCTCTTTTTTTCAAATTCCCCTTTTCTCATTTTCTTCATTTATCTTATTAATTCGTACAAACTACAAAGTATACGTTTTTATTCTCTTGTGATCGAACCATCATTCAATTTATTTAAGTCTTTTCAACGTGATACCTCTAATTCTTCAAAAAAATTTCCGTTATTCCTATACATAATGAAAACTTTTTAAAATATTTTAAACACTCAAATTGACATCCTTTACATGTTTAGATTATGTTTCTCCACCTTTTGTTTTTTTGGGGCATTGTTTCTTGTACCATTAACATACATATATCACTTGATCAATCGTAAATCTACGTTCATTACAAAATTTACCTATTTTGAAACACAGTTTTCAATAATTCAATTATATTTTGAACTATTTAAGTCGAAACATCACTGATATATTTATAAAAAAAATCAAACCCCTTGTATAATTCGAAAAAATACGATCTATCCCTCAAAAAACAATAAAACCACCTTATCGTAAAACTCACCCTACCAACATTGAAAAAAAAAAAGTGAAGACCAATCTCACCTAAAATATATTATTATAACACTTATAATAAGACCGAAATCCAAATATTTATTTACCCCACTTCTTAATGTAATTTCCTCCCCACATTTGCTACTCCCCCACTTAAAACTCCCCCAAGGGCAAAATGGGAACATGCACCTCCCGCCCACCTCCCGACCACCACCACTCACCACCGCCAGAACCACCGCAACAAACTCCCCACCACGCCACCTCCACCACCGCAACCACCACACCGTCCTCAAAAAAATCACCCTTCTTCTCGATCTACAGCCCAAGCCCGGCCCACCACACCCTCTTCTCCTCCTCCAAAAAATCCCCTTCTAATAATAATAATAATAATAATAATTCGAATTCCAATTCTACCCCTAAGCGGTTCTTCAAGCGGCCCTTCCCCCCTCCCTCCCCCGCTAAACACATTCGGTCCGTGCTCGCTCGTAGGCACGGCATTGTCAAACCTAGTTCTCCCTCTGATGCTTTGTCACCTTCCTCTGATGTGTCTGGTTTGGATAAGAGGTTCGGGTTTTCTAAACATTTTTCTGATAATTATGAGGTCGGTGTCGAGGTTGGCCGTGGCCATTTTGGTTATACTCGTCTTGCTACTTCTAAAAAAGGTGATCTTAAAGGTCTTCAATTTGCTGTCAAAATTATCCCCAAATCTAAGGTACTCTTTACTTTTCCTTTTTCTTTTTTTATAAGACGGTCTTTCACTATGAATTGTCGGTTTTATATTTTGAAAGTGACAGACAGTGTTGGTAATGCTTATTACTTTAATCAATCAATCAATCAATCAAATGTAGTGAATTTCATTATTGCTTTTTGAAAAGATATAAACAAAAAAGGAAGTCATTCTTGCATGAGACGATTGTATGCGTAAAACAGGAGACTTATGACTAAAATGTGGCCACTTTTAGAGGCACGCTTTAGTCAATGATGGTAACACTAAGCATTATGATGGTCCTATTTTAGTGATAAGACTAGTGTTGTAAGTGTATAACGGTCTCGTTTGAGCATTTGTGGAAACGAGGTTGTATTTTTTGAAATTTGAATCCTGAATTATGGTGGAGATTAGTTGGAATGATTTGGGGATTGTAAAGGTCAGATCTGTCACTATAACAATTGATTATTTTATTAATTTTGTGAATTTTTTTCTTTTCGTTTTGGCCAAAATTACAGTAGTTTATTTAATTTATTACTTATGTGATTTTGAATAAGTGGTGTGTTTATGGATAGTGGAATAAAAATGTACTACTATATTGTACGGAGTAATTGTTTTATAGTATCGAGAGTAAGGTTGTTAATTCGTATTTCGTACGCTATGTAATGTGTGAAGTTGTGTGTTGTATTTGGAGCTTGAATTTCTGTACCCTTGTTTGTCTCATTTGACTTACGGGTTTTGGTGTCGGTGTTGGTGTTACATTGTATTTGGCTTATTATTGATAGGGTAACATTGTTAAGTGTGAATGGAACAATGTGTTTGGCTCATTTTAGATTGGATTCCGTGATTTGGCGTGGAATGTTAGGGTTCTGAAATCGAGTGTGGAATGTGTACGGTGGATGTAAATTCTAGGACCATTTGCATTGATATTGCATAAATGAACAACTCTTAATTGGTGGTGGTTGTGTGATTGTGTTAAGTGATGTAACATGCTGATGGGTAGTGTGGTACAAGAATGACTAGATATTGATCGAGACGAATGCTGTCGTACATGAGCTGAATTTTTAGTTCGGAGGTGGAGTAAATGAGAGTGCAGTATTAAAATTTGGAATTAACTTATAGAGGACTTTTACGGGTTAATATTAACAGTTTTTGGCAGCATACTTGATCACACGATGACTATTGATAATTTTTTCTAATGTTGGATAGCTACATACTAGAGCTGCTCTTTTTGATATTTTACCTGAACAGTATTTAGTGCTCGTATCTAGTTATTCGTAGCTTTCCTTTTGTTCGGGAAATGGGTCAAGCAGTTACCAGATTGAGACTGTTGTTTATTTGTTCCTTTTTTTTTTGGTTAATTTAAGTTTACTACACTTAAATACCATACGTAAATGACATGTAAACCGGGGGTTGAATCTTCTTCAAATAGTTATAAGTTATCACTTACTGCCTAATTGGAGTATTTAAGTCATGGTACTAAATCACGGCTGTGATACCTTACATAGTGCTATATTTTAGCTCCTTCATTGTTGGTGGTTGGTTTTGTGGTCACAGTCCTCGGAAACTCAGCTAAGCAATCCACGTAGTTCTCTTTTTGCCTTTTGTACTAACTGTGTCTCAACGTGTGTTAATGTCAGATGACCACAGCTATTGCCATCGAGGATGTTAGAAGAGAGGTGAAAATTTTGAAAGGTCTGTCTGGACATGACAATCTCATAAAGATTTATGATGCTTTTGAAGACAATGAGAATGTTTACATAGTGATGGAGTAAGTACAACCACCTTACATGTCCGTGTTTATACTGATTAATGTTACGAGTCTTTCTGAATTTTTCGGGGTTTGAAATTTTTTTAATTTGTCCTCGACGATTCTTCACCTTTTCTTAAGGCTACAAGTGATGTCTGATGCATGGTGGTGATTGTTGATTTCCAAGTGTTTCTTCCTGCAAGCTTTATGTATTGAAGTTTGTTTTTCATGCTTTTATCAGGTTATGCCGAGGAGGGGAGTTGTTGGATAGGATACTTTCCAGGTAATTTTCTTCTGTGTGCAATTTATTGTCCTCGTACTTCAAAGGATTTAATTTTAACACTAAAACTTACCCTATACTACTTTTTAGGGGTGGAAAGTACACAGAAGATGAAGCGAAGATTGTATTGTTGCAAATTCTAAATGTTGTGTCGTTTTGCCACTTGCAAGGTGTGGTGCATCGGGATCTTAAGCCAGAGGTATGTTCTTTTTTTTTTTTTTTTTTTAAATTGTTTGCAGTTTTTGTTATCCATTACCTCTCTCTTTGTCCAGGTCTTTGTGGTAGTCACCCAAATTGTTGTTAACTGTTCTAAAGTGTTTTTTTCCCTGAAACTGTGGTCAACACTTTCTTCCACTAATCACGAAAATTCCTCTGCTATGCAAACTTCACTGTACTGGTAGACTTTTGGGAGTTTTACTGCCACGTTATTCCTTAGTAGACCAATCAGTGATATGTTTTGATATGTTCTCGTTAAGGGTTAAAGCAATGATAATGATCTTGTCAGTTGCTGATTCTAAGTCTATTGATATCTCCTCAAATTAATCGTTAAATCACGTCTCCCTGACTTTGCTGCCTCAGAATTTCCTTTTTGTGTCTAAAGATGAAGATTCACCATTGAAAGCTATTGACTTTGGGTTGTCAGATTTTGTAAAACCAGGTTAGTTTTTGGCAATTTGTAATGTTTTGCAAATAAATTTTGTATATTTGTGTATTTATAGCGTGGATACTAAAGTGGTTTCCCCGACTTGTTTCACAGAAGAAAAGTTGAATGATATAGTAGGGAGTGCATATTATGTGGCACCAGAAGTTCTCCATAGATCTTATACCACAGAGGCTGATGTCTGGAGTGTTGGTGTAATTGCGTATATTTTGTTATGTGGAAGCCGACCATTTTGGGCTCGTACTGAATCCGGAATTTTCAGAGCTGTCCTAAAGGCCGACCCCAGTTTTATTGAGCCACCATGGCCTTCGTTATCATCAGAGGCTAAAGACTTTGTCAAGCGCATGTTAAACAAAGATCCAAGGAAAAGAATTACTGCTGCCCAAGCACTATGTAAGTGAAATGTACTAGATTTCCTTGTGCTTTTTCTTTGAACTGTTTTGTGATCACTGCATATAATTTTTTTTTTCAGGCCATCCTTGGCTTAGAAATCATTGTGAAGTAAAAGTTCCGCTGGATGTACTTGTATTCAAGCTCTTAAAGATTTACATGCGTTCGTCTTTGCTTCGGAAAGCTGCTTTAAAGGTAATCTTTTTTCTTATCTGGCTTCTTGGATTTATTAGTGTCAGAATGACCTTCGGTATCAGTTTCGAGCTGTAGGAATGCAACCGTATTAGAAACTCATGAGGCAGAATTTTGCTGTCCTTTTAGCCAAACCGGGCTCGAACAAGACAAAATAAGTCGTCGATAGTTGATTAGTTGATCCTTTGCTGGCCTGGCCGCCTGGGTACTCCAAAATATGGACCATGTAGTTGTTGCCATGGAAACCATTTGATACAATCATTCAAGAAAACTTAATTTTTTCAACGTTTCATACTTGCTGATTGATATAATAGCTATTGTTGATTAGTTGATCCTTTGACTGACATTGAACTGAAAGAACACCATGGATGCTCTTTATCTGGCAGGCTCTGTCCAAAACATTAACAGTAGACGAGCTTTTCTACCTAAAGGAGCAGTTCACACTTCTACAACCAAGCAAAAATGGAACAATAAATTTGGACAATATTAAAGAGGTAGGTTCATTCAGAAGTTTGCTCATATTTCTGTAGTAGCTAAACAATCCTCTGTTACTTACATACTTTCGTTTCTGGTCAGGCATTGATGAAAAATGCAACAGATGCGATGAAAGACTCTCGTGCTCATGAAATTTTAACTTCTGTGAGTGATTTTCCTGATTCATATTCATGGCTGCTACTGGTGGACGGATATGACTATGGTCACTGACTGCTTTTGCTTGTTTCTTGTCAACAGTTAACTGCACTACAGTATAGAAGGATGGACTTTGAGGAATTTTGTGCGGCTGCATTGAGTGTGTATCAACTTGAGGCTCTTGAAAGATGGGAGCAACATGCTCGGTGTGCCTATGAGCTTTTTGAAAAGGATGGTAATAGGCCTATTATGATTGAAGAGCTGGCTTCGGTAAGCTTCCATTCTTTAACTTGTCCATACTTCTGTGTGCTTCCTTAGGCATTGCTTAGGATAAGATATTAGGAAGGCAGAAAAGAGGAGTCGGGTGTAGTAAAGGTGAGGTGATAAGAGAGGAGTAAGGGTTAAATTTGCAAAAGCCTTCTTTAGAACAAAGGCTACGAGTGTATGGTGCTCAACTAAGGTCGCAAAAGCCTTCTGAATATAAATGTAGTCTTGTCATTCCAAGATTGTAGTTTGAAGTGTGGTGTCGATTTTCAGGAGCTAGGTCTGGGTCCAAACATTCCGGTCCATGCCGTCCTCCACGATTGGATCCGGCACACTGATGGGAAGCTAAGCTTTCTTGGATTTGTCAAACTGCTTCACGGGGTGTCAACCAGGACACTTATCAAACCCCACTAAAAGTTCCGCTAGTCCTTGTTTGAATCCCAAAAACAACAGATGCCTGCCACTTTTGTCAACGAATCGTGGTTCACCGCTGCATGTTGTCAGGCTTTTGCGGCCTCTTAAAGTTCCACGTAAATGCACGTCCACTGTGTGTCTCCTTGGCCTTAGAAACCGGTGCCAGATACGAGAAAGAGTTGGAGCTTTGAGGATATTAAATTGGCTCCTGTGAGGATATAGAATACTCTGTATTCATCGTACAGAGTCGAGGAAATTTAGGGGCGTAAATGTAATCTTTCTTCCTCAAAGATGGGCAGAAATGTGATTGTATTTGCATCCAATGTTTGTGTAGTTTTGTTGGGGTTGCACCTGATCATTGGCCACATTGACAGTCAGGAATCTGCATTAGTTTATAGTGTCCTAATTGTCATTCAATGTATCAAGGGAGCTAACCACGCTTGTTTAGGGCGTCCATAGTGCAATAAACATTGGGTTTCGCTTTGTTTTATCCCGTCTGCCATTTTGACATGGACTTCACATATACAGAGTAATTACATCAAGGTATCAAGTTTAGTATCATGAGGCGATAACTTCTCTGAGAATTCAAATTAATAGGTAAGACTACGAGTTGATCTAACTTAATCAAAGGTATCGAGATAGTGATTGAAATGTGTTAGTGACAACTTGGGAGAAGTTGATTCATCAACCTTATTGCCCTACTTGAGTTTATTTTTTATCGGTGTTGCTACTTAGTTTCGCTATAGGCATTCCACCTATGACTCAGGGTTAGACTCCACATTTTGTCGAGAAAGGGTGTCCGTCACCAATAACATAATTTTTCTTCGTTGTGGATGCTCTACGAAGATGTAAAGATTTGGCCAAGAAGCTCGCTTCGTTTCCACGGATTAATGACCTAAACCATTTTAGTTTATGATCGAACTTGACATTGTTAACAAATACTCCGTACATTTTATTCCGTACAATTTATACAAGCTTGTTGATCAAACCATTATACTCCCTCCATTCCAACATGATGCTCCAATTTATTATTTGCACGGTCTCCCATGCGTCATTTTTATTGTAGATTCTTCTATGCATATGTGACTTTTTTTTTTGTTGAAAACATTCTTTAATGAAAAATTTTTGGTGACAAATACAAATATGTTATTATTATGTTTTAATTATTTATATTTTTTAAACTATTTACAGTCAAAATTTTCAAAGTTTTACACCAATAAAGTGAAATGAGACTATCATGTTGGAATGAAGGGAGTATCAAAGAGTTGTTTCTTGTGGGATTATTAGCACAATTTAGAGTTTAAAGGATGAAAAACACAAAATATATTCACGAAAGGTAGTCAAATGACTACCAGATAAAAACGCATACCAACGTCAACAAAAATTATGAAAATGGTTACGAAAATAAGAGGTCACGATTATCGTTAAAAGAGATATGGCACAAAAATCATGAAAATGGTTAAGAAAATAAAAGGCCACGACAAATTAGTAATATATAACAAAATCGAAGACCTATTAGTGTGTTATAGAGTTAAAGTATGATAAAAGTCGGGAAAAATTGAATTTAGACGGAGTGATTATTTCTACCGGTATTAAACCGGTCCATTAGCTTCCAATCTCCCTCTTATATATGACGATCCCGCCATATCAAAAGAAAAAAAAATCATCCGGAAATAAAAAACTCATATATAAGAGGGAAGAAACTCCGTCACCGGCCACTCATTACCCTAATTTTCAAGATGACCGGCAGTAAAGGAAAACGTATTTTAATTAATCTCTCCGACGACGACAACGACGACGACGATCACATTCATCTCAATTCTTCATCCAGGTACTTCAATTTTTCCTCTTTCTTTTTTTTTTTGTTGTTCATAATGTTGTTTTTGATAGATTCTTTTACTTTGTATGTAGTAGCGAGGATTCTTGCGACCTAATCGACGACGACGACGACGACGACGATGAATTTCGCAGTGGTGAAGTAGATGCAGAAGGTGATGATGATTATGATGATGATGATGATGATGATGATGATGAAGGAAGCGATGATCGTCTCGAAGAGGATGACGACGACGAAGATGTTCTTTATAATCTTGTTCTTAAGTTTCTTCGAGGTATCGAAACTTGATCGAAGTTAATCTTGTTTTCTAGGTTTGAATTTATGTTATTGCTTGTATTTAGTTTGTTGAATTGGAAGATATCATTTAATCTTTGTGAATTGAGTGATTGCTTTGATGCTAGAATTGCGATTTGGCAGTCGTTTTCGTGTGTTTGTCGTCTGGATTCTAAGTTTGAATTGATATCATTGCTTGTGTTTCTTTGTTGAATTAGAAGTTAACATCTCTACTTCATTGATGCTAGAATGAAAAAGATTCTCTGCCTCGAGTTTTGGCATTCGTTTTTATGCGTTCTTGTGGAGTTTGAAATTGCGAGTAATTGAGCTTCTTGTAGCTCTATCGTTAGGATCTTTGGTCGATTTTTGCTGTTTTCTAGATATCTTTTGTTAGGAGTAGTTGTTGTTGAGCGTCTGAGCTTCTCCATACCTTCTCCATAGACGTGATAAAAAACACTTCGCTCCTCAACACATTTTGCTCCTTTCTCCAATAGTTGCCGTATCTCATTTTTCTTATTGATATATGTTTGTATTAATTTGTCGCATAGGAAAGCGTGATTTACAAGAGCTAAGTCTAAAAGCTTGCAAATCATATTTACGAAAACATGGACTTAGAGTGTCAGGAACCAAAGATGTGTGTGTACAGAGAGTGTTGGAGCACTGGCGGTATGCTTCTGTGTAAAGTTTCACTGTTTTTTTTTATAATACATTGATTGATGTTATAACTGTTGCTTATGTTTGCACAATGTTCGATATATATTGTTTCTTGTAGGATAAAAGATGGTGAAGCTGAAATTCTTTACCCAAGGTCATCTTTTAACATTAACTGCAAAGGTGCACACATTTTCATCGCCTTGTTTCTATTGGCTGTGTTCAATTGTAGCAGTTCTCGTTTTAAAGGTGTTGATTTTGTTGTTTTCCTCTTTGTGGTGTTGTTGAAGAGCAGGTGACGTCTGCAGGGGAGATGTCGTCCTCTTCACACAAAAGGTCTATGGAAGGTACAAGTTGCATTTTAGCTTCCTTGCTATTTATAACTATTTTGTCCTTCAAATATACGATCTTCATTTTTAAGACAACTTTTTCCTGCGTTCATTTTCATCAGTTTCTGGTTTCTTCACACAAAAGGTCTATGGAAGGGCATACCATTGTCACGTATTCGTTTTCAGAAAATCTATTTGGCTATAAATGAAATGATTAAAAAATACTTGTATTGGGGAGGGAGTTTTCCTTGTAATTTAAAAGGGAATCTCTAACCCAAACTAGTTTTGACAAGGTGACAAGAAATGGAAAACTTCTGGGCAAGAGAACAATTGCTGGACGAGTCGTGAAAGAAAGCTATGGTGCAGCAAAGCAACAGCATACATTCACTGTAAGGGAATAACCTATGATATTTTCTCGTGCTGCAGTTGATGACATATTCTTATTTTTTGTGGAGGTCAGGATTTGATACCCCTGTATCCTGTCCATGTTTTTGGCGTATACGGAGGATACATTTGTGCTTATCAAAACTTCTGCCTGGAACAATCGAGCTACCTAATCCGTCAATTCTCACTTTTTTCTCTCTCGTGTGTATTCACCAGCTGATATATTTTAATTCTATTTTATCTGCAGGTTGAAGTGCTGTGGAGCAAGGGGGTGAAAAAATTGCCTCCGTTGTTCCCTTTGCTTGTCAAAGGCCGAAATCTCTATAGACTGAATACCTACAGACAGGTGAGGGATATACTAGCATGTTTCTCTTTTCACATCCTTTAGCCCTTTCATTTTATTCCAACTGTCAAAATGTTCTAAATTTCCAGCCTTGGAAGAGTGAGGGGGAAAGAAGAAAAATTCTTGATGAGAAGCACAGACGAGGTACGGCCGCTAGGTTAAAGAGGGAAAAGAGGAAGAGGGGTTGGTCTAGTGGTAAAGGTATAAAAGACTGAGCCTTCAAGCTTTTATCTGACACGTGTAAACCAACTGTATAGTCTCTAATACCTCAAGTTTTCGAGTTTTGTTAGGTTTAAAGTCTCAGAAGGTCGGTCATGGTCCACGGTCATCTAAGATGAGCAGCTCTAGAGGAGGCAAGGATCTTCTTAGTAAAGACCACAGGGTCTCAACTTCGAAACATCCTACAACCAACAGTAGTAGACAGCAGAGCACTCTGAAACAAGGAGCTATAAAACATGCTGCCAACAATAAATCCTCCAACCTGTTCGTGACGCATCAAGCTACTACATTGCAGACCCACCATACTGCTGCCTGGGAAAATCCAATGCCGCCAGACAGATTTCATTATGGGGTCATGCCTTTTGAGTCTGGAATAGCAGATTTTTCGCATTTCCCTCACCATGGTCCCTTGTCAAGACCTGCAGCGGATTTTAATGGCTCTTGTCATACTTCTTACTACGCTCAGCCCGCACGTATTACGCTTGAGAACTATCCGCAGTACTTCCCTTCACAAGTTGCCAGTGGGCAACAGCCATATGGTTTATTGAGGTGTTCAAATCTGGGATGTGTAGGTCCGGGATCTGATAGGTGTGTCATTGCTGCATGTTGGAGATGCTGTAGAAGGGAAGGGATGAGATGCCATGTTCATAGATGACATCCATCATTTGGATTGATCAATGGCATGCTATATCGTCCTTGGTACTTCCAGACTCCAGCAATCTTTTATCATTGATTGCACTTTCAATATGGTCCTTGGGACTCAACTTTTTGCTGCAAATTTTTCGGCATGCAAGGAGTCATGGTGGTTTACTCAGGCTATATAAGATCCGAATTCAGTGCTACACAGTCAATTTAATTTTAGTTCAAAAAAGATCCTTCCTATTGTTGATTCAGAGTCGGGATTGCATACCTATCGTGGTGGTTGCGTTCAGTATCATTCTACAAACACTTTGGTCCTTTGGGTTTTAGTAACCTAAAAATCTCGGTGACGAGCCAATGTACCAGATAAATTGACAGACTTGTTACTTCAATGAGCGGTCTGCCACATGCTTTTGGCCATCAGTACGGGTATGCTTCGAACCTCTTCATCTAGTTTTTCGACATATTTTGTTGTGTGCTATTAGTGTATGAATTTTGTGCATAACATGATAAACATAAGATAGGATGTAGTACTACCTTAATTTAGCTACCTCAGATCTGTCGGCATAAGATTTTAGTTGAGCTTATTGTCTTGTCGAAACCTAAAAGATGGTACACCCCAGCACTATCAGATACGAAGTAGCTGTCAAGCTTCAATATGAATTGAATGGGACTACTGTACGCTCTGATCATCAATGCTTTTGTGTTAGTGTCTTGTTTTATTGTTTGTGTATGCTGTGATGAAAATTTGCTGCTTCAATTATTCTTTTTATTGCCTTTGTTTTGTCGATATTCACTGCTCACATAACTGGAACACCAAAAACAAAGTTTTAGTCTGGATTTCTTGGGAATGATTTGTGGCCGGCTAACGTATTGGAAAGTATCCTTAGTTAAGAAAGTACAGTAACATTTGGGAAAATGTAAAACAAAGAGAAAAGATAAAATACGAAAAAAGGAAAAAGGTTGGACGCTAAAATAATAATGATACATAAATACATAATAGATAATGTTCTGGTGGAGTAAAGACTGAAGAGTCGTAACCTTATGATAAATTTTTAACTAGAGTTAAAAAAATGATCGAGTTAATAATTTCACCAAATCCCCCAATTTTATGAATAAATGCCTTGAGCTTTAATGCCTATGTGAAACTCCTAAAAATAAATAGTGTTTTTTTTTCTTACAAAGACTCATGAGTTCTTTGAATTATGAAGTGATTTACCGCCTTTTCGACTTTTAATATGGGACACTCGTTGACACACTTGAATAATCCCGTGACAAATCCACAAGCAAGTGAGGTTTCATCCTAAAACCAATGGTGATAGATTAGCCCACTAACATATAAACATGTCCCCTTGCTATTAATGCGCCAATGTGGGACTTTTTCCCCTGCACACATGAGAAGACCTCTACACGCTTGTTCCTAAGTGCAAAGACTCTCTAAGGCTATGATTTTCTTGGATTTTATTTCAGTTTACCTCAATTTAGTTTAGCTTTTTTCAATATAATTTTATTTCTCTTTAGTTTTATTTAGTTAAGTTCCGTACAGTTCAACTCTAACTAACCTGAAAAAACAAATTGGGGTGATACCATTGTCCTCGGTATTGGATTTGAGGGTTAATCTATAAACAAAGAAGAAACCATGAAACACGAATCACAAAAAGATGAAGTAGGACCCTTGTGAATGACTGCTAGAGGACAATCATTAGAATATGTCATCTGCATATGTCCTTGGGCTTTTTTTTTTTTACGAAGATTGACGGAAGATGATACAGTTACACAAGGTGGATTGAGGTTTTAGTACACCATGAATCATAAGTCGCCACACGTATAATTACTTGACTTATTAAAATGAAAATACAAATCCTAGTTAAATAACGTTGGAGGGAAATTGCGCCATATAATTAATTTTTTCACAAATTTCATTTTATGCCTTTTTAAGTAAAAAAGATATTGTTATTCTCAGTTTAATTAAAAATACAACTTATCATCTCATTTTCTTAAGAACCCCAATCCCAAACCCTTAATTTTAATTTTATTAAAACAATAATTAACAAAATTGAATGAAAAAAAGTTGCAGGATAAAAGAAGAATAAAATATTTATTGTTTTTTTTTTTCAAAAATGCCACGTGGCGGCTTACGATAGGTGGTGTACCAAAAGGCTTGGTACACCATGTGTAAGTGTAGCCTTTTCCAAGACGGAAACATAGGACGTACCTTAACCTATGTCACTTGTCCAATTAAATGGCATCATTATCACTCCAAAACTTCTGATAGATACTCCTACACTGTCAAGTCTACTGCATACACGGAATAATGGGGTCTTTTATACTTTTATAGGTTAAGCTATGAGGTGGAGTATGTGTCTGCATTCGAACACGATGTTTCATTATCTTCCATGAAAATTTTGTCCTCGTCTTAAATGCGCTGTATTTACTGTCCGGGCTATGGTTCACCCTGTTTTTTGAGAGTAAGGTAAACTAAGCTGAATTTACCTGAAGTGAGCTGAACAAGTAATATTCACGTATATATTCGGTGGTAACTTTGGTGTAGAGTCCTTATACCCTTAATAATGATCAGGATTGGGGTGTTTGTGAAACATCAAATTTGGGGTTCTTTATTTCGAAATATGTTTTTCCTTTTAGGTGTTGCTTATGTTCCGCTTTGTTTACTTTGGTTTTGTATTATTTTTGTCTGATGTACTTAATATGGTTCACTTTCGATAGTCCCTAAGCATATTAGCCTAAACAAAGTAATTTATATGAGCAGCAAAAAGAAAAAGTGAAAATGAAAATGTACTGCTTCCAAGGAGCTGACATATATTTCACACTCGTAACTGTACATTCTTTACGGATAAACTTACATAGTTGTAAGTTACAAGTTCCAAACTTACAACCGTATGCTTAATACAGCAAATCACAGGACTTATACATAGTTGTTAGTTACAAGCTCCTTTAGATAGAATACATTTGTGGTACCACTTATTAGGTGTCTAGTGATATTGTAATAAAGGAGCTTAGCATAGTAGCATTGTTTTGGAACTAGAAAAACCTGAATAGGGAAGACGGACGAAGGTCAATCTCTTGTGTCCAAGCAGAACGGTCATGAATATGCAAATGCCAGTAGGTCTGTGCTAGTGCGTCCGGATCCATTAACCCGTCCCCTCCTGAACTTCCACTTTGTTGCTCTCCAGTGACCAGGGATCTCGTCAACATGCTTGGCACCCTGCATTTTGTTTGACGACAATTTTATCAACAAGAGAGTATTGGGTTTGTTTGCACTGCCTGTTTCAGTTTCCGAGGTCTAACCTGGGTGCTCCAACCAAACCATCAATGACAACATGAGCAACATGTACCCCAAGTGGTTGAAACTCTCTTGCTAGACATTGTGACAGTCCTCTTAATGCAAATTTCCCAGAACCTTTTAAGCAACCAAATAAACAACGCTTAGATTTATGATTAATTACAAATGCTTGGATTTGAGAGAAATATTTTATAAGTCAAGGTCTCGATATTTAGATTGAATTGAACTAAATTAAAATTTTATTGAGAAGAAATGAACGGAACTAAACTGAAATTAAGTCTATAAGAATAGGGCTCAATCAAAAGAGTTGATAGGTTACCTACATAGTTCAGAGAAACATGCCATGCCACTTAGAGAAGCTGAGCAACCTGTGAAGAGTATGGTCCCTCTTGTTCTCTCCACCATTCCTGGCAGTACCTGTTCACTCACATTTTCTTCGCATTTGAACCTCGTTTTGTTAGGATATATTTTATTTGTTTCGATTAGTAATTACTATTCATTAGCCTTTTTTTAGAAATAATTTCAAACGAAAATAACTGTTGATTTAGTAAAGAAGGATGGGGAGTGTGAATTGAGTATGTGCATTTTCCTTTGAAATTTTTACCAATTTAGCTTAAATGGAGAAGAACACGAATCTCGTCATTTCCAAACAAGGGAAATTGTCCCGTTCCTTTCCTTCCAAATCGTCCCTAAATGAGGTGGTAACTGTATGGTTACCTGCTGGGCACAATGAAAGGCTCCAACACAAGAAACTGCAAGGGACTTCTCAAAGGAATTAAGTGGAATTTCAGTGAAGTTGGAAGTATGTAAAGTAAATGGCTGATATGCAGCATTGTATACCAAAACTTCTACAGACCCACGTGAAAGCACCCCTTCGAAAGCTTGTTTGATGCTTCCATCATCTGCGCAATCTGTTCTTATTGCTAACACTTGGGATTTTACTTCTCTTTCTATATCTTCTGCATACATTGATAGCCTCTCTGTTGGGCAAATTACCGTGTTAAACAAATATAAGACGAGTTCAATAAGAAAGTGACAGTCTGATGTTTTATGTTGAGAAACATACATGTGCAAGACGAATCTTACTTGACTTAAAAGATGTTTCTTTACTACTGAGTAAAAGATTAGGCTTGTCTGATCTGAAAATGGTCTTACAGTACAGTTTGTGCAAAAGTAGTATGTCTTTTCTAAACTCTGTATTGATTGCAACTGAGTTATCTAGGTCTTGAACATTGCCACATATACATATTACATACGGCAATGTGAAAGATCAAGCTGCGACATCTGATTTTGAGACCAAGTCTCAGAACATAATGTGATACTATGCGGAAGCGAAAGCGATAAAGAAGGCATACATACCTTCGTCTCTGGAAAGAATCGCGACAGTGTAACCTTCATGAGCAAATTTACGAGCGACGGACCTTCCAAGTTTCGGCCCAACCCCAACAATGGCAGCTATGCGTTTGGGGGTGGTGATTGATGGGAGGACAAAGCTGGTCATTGTTTTGTATATATTTTTCTTTGTAAGGAAACCTATGGATCCAATATATATGTAGTACTCAGAGCTGGCCAACTCAATGGGCCGACCCGACCCACCCTTGCCCAGCCCGCCAATCGGGCCTCAATTTGTGAGTCCCGGCCCGCCTCAAACAAGGGCTGCGCCCGTGTCGAAATTTTGATGACCTGACCCGCCGTGCCCATATTTTTTGATATCTTTTTTATTATTTTATAACTAACGGTCCGGGTTTGGGTCGAGATTTAATCGGTCCAACCCGTTCCACCACCCCAAAGGCCGGGTCCAGGTCGAGCTAAACAAGCCCGGCCCGTGGCCAGCTCTAATAGTCTCGTAATAGATAATAGTATTCACGGTACGATTCATTGAACCGTTATTTTTTAAGCTTTGGCTAAAGTTGGCTAAAGCCGAACCAATAATGACGGTTTATTTTGGTTCGGTTCAACATTATAACGATTCAATTTCGCAGTAACTATGAACCTTTTATTTTGAAAATATCATTTAGCATAATAACAAATAAACTTTATTCAATAAGATTTATATTAAGTTTAAATTAATTTTGTTTTCATTTTAAAATTAAATTTATAGCGATTTTTTGGTTCAGCACATTCCTAGTAACAGTCGAAGAGGCTAGAGAGAATAGTATCGTATATTATGACTTGATAATTAATACTCCAGTCCTTGCAAAGGAGATGACGTCAATGAAGACCGGAAAAAAATGCATAGATGTTTGACATTTCTTTTATAATGTTAGTCTCTGTGTTGACAAAATTAGCCGAAGTGTTAGCTGAAAAGTAAAAAAAATAGCCGAAGTAGCTTTTCATTTCATATACTTGGAATTTTGTTCAGTCAAGCTCACCAAAAAAATTATAGTCAAACCAGGTACCAAGTATACCGGACGAGTGTTCTTAGACCTGGTTGTGATGGTATTCTACATGATTACTTGGTAACATAGTGATTTAAAATTTTTACTACACCTCTTAGGCTGTCACAGGGTATGCAGGTGAATACGAGTTGGTCGAAAATTGAGGAGCAAGTGAGCAAATGCTGACATGTAGTCGGAGTATGAGGAACGACTGCTGAGGTTCCATACTCTCTCATGAAGCTTACTTTTTTCTCCGGTAAGCTGATCCAGCTAGTATATTTGACTTCTTGTACTGCCCATTCTTTGTGAGTTTGTGGTAAATTAAGCATGTCCGTCTTTGCCTTCGTGATCCATTAGGATGGTGCGATGTTGTGATGGTTCATTGTTTTGCTTGCCTTTTAAATACGTTTGCGCATAGATTTAGTCATTTTTACTCGTCTTGTTACCCCATTTTTGGAATTAAGAATCTGTTGTTGTGTCCTGTGGTGATATGTAATACTGTAATTACTGTGGTAGGGATCCTAATGTTAAGGTCTTAATTTGACGGAGACGATATTGGCTTAATTGGGTTGTATAGTCTCATGCCAACCCAATCTACTTAGACCAGCCCCATAGGGAGGGTACTGCTGGGAGTATAGGTGTATGTATCCTTAGCGAGAGAGTATCGTAGTTGAGATTTGAAATTGGTTGATGTCATTCATGAATTGTGATTGAAGTATTGAACATTACATAACATTAAAAAAAAAAAAAAATAGTAATTAGCATTTTCATCTGCTATTTTGATTGGTAAGAAGAAGAAACTGGTATATGTCATGATTCATGTGCATTGTTACTGTAGGTCAAACATGAAAGCTCCTCCTGAACATCACATAATATACTTCAATAACAAAAATTGTTGAACAAATACAAGTGGAAATCCTTATCCTTGTAATGCTCTAACTTCTCAGTGCAAATAATTCAAATAGACCATGAATAAAAAAATTCCTATGAGAGATAAAATGAACTCTTCACAATTTGACAGCATCATGTAATAATTAATCTTTAAGTGGGTATTGGGTCCCTTGCTCATTTTCTTTTCTTGGGACTTTTTTAAGGAGCACAAGAGCAGTACAATATAAAGGAGACAAGGGGTTCGAATTTGCCATAGTGTGCAATCCATTGTAAACAGCTCCTCTGTGTCTACCACCGGAGTAAGACCTTTTCGATCAGTATCCGTTGGCTGTTACTTGTAGCGTGTTATCAGTATTGAAATTCTGTGTATTAGTGCTTATTTCTATGAATGTCGATGTCGATGCGGGGATGTTGGATTATTTTCGCTTCTTTTGTTAAAAAATTATTGAACGGATTTCATGACAGGATGTTATGATTGTGTGAACAATGATTGATATAAGTAATGATCTTTAGCAAATCCAAATAAAATAAACGTAATGACATCAATTTAGTTTCATATTGTTCTCAACCCCTCCCAAGTCCCAACTGTCTTTTCTATCCCTTGGTTTAATTGTATATCATGGGACACCATAATAATAAATGTAAGTGTAGCGTATTCATTGGAGTAAAGCGAGTAGTATATACTACCTTCAATCCTATTCATGTTGTTCTCAATTGACTTTTTGCGTTAAACTGATATCAACTTTGATCAATATTTTCGATTTTATGTTAATACACTACTCATGTAACAGTTTTCACATACTCATATTACCGTTTTAAAAATCAATTGTATTTTATATTTGTGAGATAATATCAGACAAGGTTCACATACCATCAATGTCAAATCAGGGTGATATAGTTACTTGTCAAACCACATTATTGGTCAGGCCTTACAAGTTACAACACATGATTAACGTGAACATTATAATAATCAGTAAGCAATAATGTGCTCTTATAATAATGTGTTTCTGTGATTTTGAGTAGATCAACGTAGCTGTATTATTCCATAATTAATATTCACTTCCCTTCTTCCACCTAATGCCACCAACACATTTCACACTATATTAGGACCTGTAGTGTTAGCTTGATTGCAAGACAACTGCTACATAATTTGTGTCTGCTTGAACTTGTATAAATATCTGGACATAGAAATGGAGGTGGTGCCCGACGTAAACGGAGTTTCATCCTTTCGTAACAGCCAGAAGAGGAAGCTGACTACTATTCTAAGCATTGATGGTGGCGGCGTCCGGGGCATCATACCTGCTATCATTCTTGCTTTTCTTGAGGAACAACTTCAGGTACTTCTTTATACATCATGAGATATGCATGCATTACGTTTTTCGAACAAAAGTGGAAGAAAATCGTGCACACTATTGTTTAACATGTGTAACTGTATAGGTCCGGGGAATTCATAGTAATGACTTGGGAAATTTTGAACGAGATACCGTAAACAATAATTTTGTGGGCTCGATTTGCTGAATGTTAGAGTTTGTTCATTTTTATCGTGCTTGGGTTAATTCAGCTTTCGGGCACCATTGGAATAAAGACTTTGTCGCTGATGTGATGTCTATAAATGTAGAAATTGGATGGTGAAGAAGCGCGACTGGCAGACTATTTTGATGTCGTAGCAGGAACAAGCACTGGAGGGTTGATAGCTTCAATGTTGACGGCCCCAAATCAGAATAATCGTCCACTATATGATGCCAAGGATATCCTTCCTTTCTACCTGGAGAATTCTCCCAAGTCATTTCCGCAAGATGGGTATGAACGATAACTTACCTATCTCAAGTTTAATTCGATAGAGTTTACAAATTATTAGGGGATCAAGGGTGAACCTTCGATATTGCCTCTGGTGAAAATTGGACTCAAATCCCTTAAAATGGAATGTGTGAGACGAGAAGTCAACTCCCTGCTCTAATGCTCTCTCTTTGATTCCTGAAACTCTGTAGCATTCAATCATCAACGATATGTTCTGAAAATTGAAATTAACTGTAACTGAATTGGTTCAATCACGAATTTCGTGATTACTATCTTCATGCATGATCAATATTTCTCCAATATATATATGCAGGGGTCCATTTGCTATGCTGACCAGCTTTGTGAAAGCTATAACTGGGCCTAAGTACAATGGCAAGTATCACCATGAAACACAGAAGAATATGTATAAAGGGACAAGATTACACCAGACTCTAACAAACGTCGTCATTCCAACTTTTGACATTAAGCTTCTTCAACCAGTCATATTTTCTTCTTTCCAGGTTAACATCACACCATCTGATTTGAAAGGACAAATTGCAATGTTTTACTATTCATGTGTCTGTAATCGTAGTTTATGCTACACGGATCAGAAAACATTTCATGAATCGGAAAACAAAGAATGCGGAACATTGTTATGTTGGTGATGAGAAATTAAACATATGTTGTAGTGACTGAAAATTTTGATCTGAGTAATGCAGATTGTAAGCAACCCTTCTCTGGATGCAAAATTGTGTGATATATGTATAAGCACCTCGGCTGCACCAACTCTTCTTCCTGCTCATTACTTCAAAAACACACATGGAGATGGAAAGAGCAGAGAGTTTCACCTTATTGATGGCGGGGTTGTCGCCAATAATCCAGTATGTGCAAGCTTTCATTTTTTCATTCCTAAATTTTGTTTTTGTCCAAGTGATGATATAGCCAGAGGAACAAGATTAAATAAGTTTATCCAATTGTCAGTCATTGTTCAAGTCCATGTGAAGCTAAAAGATCAATAATGAGCTATTCACGGATTTGAACTTAGTATACCCAATTATATCTCTGTGCCTCTTAATCACTAGCTAGACAATGATTTTCTGAGTTCGTTATTTGCCAACTAACCAACTACCAAATGCTAGCAAGTTTCAGAAAACATAAATTTTTAATCTATCATCTAAGTCATGCATATTTTTATTCTTCTTGTTTGTATTTTCTTCGACAGACATTTGTAGCAATAAGTGAAGTGACAAAAGATTTGATGAACAAGGATCCTGATTATG